>APFE031467100.1:27589-82354 GCA_000404065.3 Pinus taeda
AAAAGCTTGAAAGATTCAGAACGATGCTTGGACTCACCAACATCCCTTCAGATTAAGGGGGGGAATGTTGACACCTAATCCTCAGCGATTGGGAGAATTTGAATGTGAACAATCATCAAGAAGATGAACTGAACGATCACATTCATGTATATAATATATAGCTACCTAATGGAATAAATGAATCAGTTTTTCTGGAGTTACTCCTGGCCTGACAAGATTCCTCTTGTCGAGGGGTGTAGGATTGATCTAAAGATCATCCGATTTATGGAGATATGAATTTATTTTGATTATGGAATTGTTATCAAGCCGACCTACAACCCATGTAAGCTCAGAGGCCCAACAGTCGCATCTATTCAAACATCAACGTTGTGTATAAATACAGGAGGAATTTTCCTCATTTGCACTAACTCATCTTATTACATCTCTCTTTCTCTATTGCACAGAAAAGAGTCTCTTCTCTACTGCGGAGAAAAGGGTCTCTCTCTCACACATGTGGAAGGAAGCTGCTGAACCTGAAAGCTACAACTATAGATCCAATGTTTGACCTGCGTGGACTTGAAGATCTCCTCATCAGAACTGCGCTGTAGGCTCATCTCAACCTCCTCTGAAGGCTGCAACTTTTGGTGGTGGAATCAAGTCGATCCGACGGTCGGTTTGCGAGATATCGACTACCCTAGTTTGAACTTTGAAGGAAGTTGCTGAAACTGAAGTTGCAACTGCAGAAGTGAAGTTTGACCTGCGTGGACCAGAAGATCTCCTCATCAGAACTACATTGTAGGTCCATATAGATCTCCTCTGAAGGTTGTACACTTTGGTGGTGGAATCAAGCCGATCCGACATCCGATGGTCTGCTTGCGAGATATCGTCTGCCCTAGTTTTGATGATGAAGCCGCTAATGCTGATGCTGCTGATCTAGGGTTTGCTACTGTTGATATAAATCAGATTTATTGTACTATTTCTCTTTGCTTAGTTATTGAAGATAAAAGAAGATTTGATCAAAGGGTTTCCCCACACATTGTGGGTTTTGTCCCTGGCTAGCGGCCACACCTTGTGTTTCTTGTCTTGGCTTGATTTCTGTCGATCGTTTAATGTTCTATTTGCACTTTACTTTATGCATATGTGATTGCTAATCTGTGGATAATAATAATAAAAAGAAGTAAACTGCTATAAGTGATGGGTACATTTTTAGTAGGGTCATGATAGAGGAGTTCAACAACCAATGTCACTAACATCAAGGTACACAGAGGGCTTGGTGCTCTCGATTAAATACGAGTTCCATAGTACCATACCCTAGTACATGGAAAAATCCAATGGAAACGTTGCAATCCCCCTAATCCTGAAATCCTGAAAGATTGATAAGTTTGCAAGATTTTGAGTGAGATTTAAAATTCTACTTTCTCCCATATGAAATCCAATGAGGTCGAAACCACTCTCAAACATCTTGAGTCATTTCATGGTAATGTTAAACATCTTTGCCCCGACTAGTAATCAATTAGAGATTACTAAATATTAGCGTGTTACTATTGCATATTTGACTTCTCCCTAGACATAATCATGGAGTCAAACATGAGGTGCCTTTGATGATAAAGAAAATTAGGAGGCCACACACACTTGTCTTCAACCGCAACTCCACCAAAGGCTCGTACTAAGGCAGGTCCAATAGGCAGATTTGACAGTTCCGATTCTCTCCACTGAGGACATTCTAAACTAAAATGAACCAGCAATAGAAGTAGTAAGCCATCTTATCATTTCCACCACATCCATCCCCGAAACATGATCAAGCATAATCCATCCACACCATACAATTGAAGTACCCCAGCGCTCTTATTAATGTTAACACTGTCCTTTGTACTGGATAGATTGATTCTTTTTTTGTGAAGGAGAACACTATAACATTAAACCTAACTTTTCGACTTAGCTTCCTCTAGCTTCCAACCAAGCTTCTCGACGTAGAGACTATACAGTTCACTATTGAAAGGCTATTTCATTATTGATCGTTGTTTCCTTAATGTTGAACCTACTTATGCATCCTTGGGATTCATTGAAAACGCAGTGCCTCGTTTCATTTCTTCATCTCCATTTCTGACCCTAGGGAGTGTGATATAGGTGGATATTGGTGGCCACCCACTTATTCCACCTAGACCTCTAGTCGGTTTCATCAGTTTCCTTGATTATAGCAGTAGTCACTATTTTTAGCAGTTTTTCGGGTCTTGAACTTCCTACGCTGTTTAGACCCCCTAAACGACGTTTTTTTGAGATCCGCAGCAAGCCCATAGCCATAGGCAAGGGCTTGCTGCAAATCCTGTAGTTCTCAGAGAGATCTTTCCAACGAAGTATCATACGCGCCAAACAAAGATCGTATGACCAAGTTACGACCCCGAGAAGTTGGCCGCCCAACTAATCCCAACGGGGTTCACAAACTCTTGGCGTTCCATCTCCTGGGGTTAGGATTTCCCTTTATTGTTCAATAATAAAAAGGCCCTTAAGCCTCATTGTAACATAGTTCATAGGCATGTAGCCACCACATCTCTTCTCAAAGATGAGCTACCATCGCCTGAGCTAGTTTATTTCCATTCTGCTTGTAAGCATCTTTCAGTTCTTTGATATTAATGAAATTAAGATTTATTTCTGCAGCATCTCTGTGTTTATGTTTATATCTGTATTCTGTTGTGTTCCTGCATAAGTCCGAATCAGTGGTATCAGAGCAGTCTGCTCGTTCTCTATTTTTCTTTGCTTGTCCCCAACAAGGTCAGGGTATAAGGAGTTAGGGCTCAAACTGGTTGAACTTTTGTAAGACCAACCTTGCAACCCTCGATGACCTCCCATGGCGGAAGAAAAGAAAGATAAGGGAGTAGGAGATCCTTTCAAAATATTGCTAGAGGAAGCCCTCGAGCGACAAAGGAACTTGATGGTGGATAACTTTGCCCAGATCCTTCGGCGGCTACCCACAGGCGACACATCTTCATCTAGTAGCCACTCTAGAGGCGCCACTGCCTTTAAGGTACAAGTCAACTTTGACATTCCCATATTTGGAGGCTAGATAGATGCAGACGTCGTAGATAGATGGTTAAATATGTTGGAAGGATATTTTTCGGTTCATGACTTTACCAATTGGGAAAATATTACTTTTGCACTCCTCAAAGCCACGCCCCTTGTCAACGACTAGTAGGAAACCTACTATGAATAGAAGGACGAGAGGGAACCCTCACTGTTTTCAGCTGCACCCACATGGAATTCTTTCTGAGATGCCATCAAGGAAAAATATTATCCTGTTGGGAGATATGAAGATAAATAAATAAAGTGGACCACGTTGCGACAAGGAAGGGACCAAGACATGCCGAAGTTCACAAATATTTTTCATACCATTCGCACGAAGTTGGGTATCAAGGATTTTGAGCGGCATTTGGTACTCAAGTACCGTAGTTGTCTACATAAGTGCATTCAGGAAGAGATGGAGTTCTTGGACATCTCCTCGCTTGGCGCCGCCTATCGATACACTGTCAAGATCGAACATAAATTTAAACAGAAGAAGCGAGGCTTTGGATATGCCAATCTGAAGCAAGTGAAAGGCGCCCCCAAACCGTAGAACAAAGGACAAAGCCAAGGCGGGGCGACCCAGGACAACCCGTCGAAGCCGCAAGCAAGGAACAACACCATGAAGACAAAGGACACAGGGAAATGGTGTGAGTTCCATAAGAGCTCCACTCACAACGCGAGTGTCGAGCTAAGCAGTCACTGCGGTCGCGCTGAAGGCTTCCGAATTAGATGCATGTTCCGACTCTAAGCTAGAGCCCAACAAGGGGAATGACAAAGGGAAGCAGATTATTAATGCGGAGCCCAGTGCCACCATTGTCACCACTAAGATCCAAAATATTGAGCCCTAAGATCCAGAGGAGGGGGAGTGGCTCTTCCACTCACAGATGTGGGTGAAGGGTTCTCCGCTACAGTTCATTATCGATAGTGGAAGCCAAAAGAGCCTCATTTCAGTAGAGGCCATGAAGCTGTTGGGCCTACCGACCACACCACACCCACAACCGTATGCCATTAGGTAACTTCATTAAGGACAAGATCACTGCATCAACCAACAGTGCAATGTTCCCTACAACATCAAACCTTTCTTAGATGAGGTACTATGCGATGTTACTCCTCTTGAAGTTTGTGATGTATTATTAGGTCAACCATACTTGTGGAAGCGTCATGTTGTGTATGAGTCTAGGCCTCACATTGTTATTATTTCTTTGGGCAATAAGTTATATAGGATACCGGAGGTAGCGCCGCCTATCGCCATCTCTTTTATCTTTGCCAAGCAATGCAGTATGATCATTTCTTAGATCGGGAAATTTTTCTTCCTTATGATTTACCCCTTAGGGCAAGAAAATGACTGTGGCCACATCCACAGCGTCTAGACAGGGCTCCTCCACACGACAACAACAAATGGACAAGGTCGTGGAGGAGCACAGGGACATCTTCACCTCACCCACATGGGTACCCCTGCACTATCAGGTCAAACAATCCATCAATCTGACCCCAAGCGCGCCACTACCCAACAGATCAATCTACCAACGCTTTGTTATGGATAATGATGAAATTAAGAGGCAAATTCAAAAGCTGTTGCAGAAAGGGCACATCAGGCCAAGTTCATCATCCTGTGGAAGCTTTATCGTGTTGGTACAAAAGAAAGAACACACCTGGAGAGTCTGTATTGACTATCGAGCACTGAATAAGATCACTATTTGGAATAGGTATCCAATCCCACGGATTGATGACCTTCTGGACCAGCTCAAGGGGGCCAAATATTTGAGCAAGATTGATTTGAAGTCTGGTTATCACCAAGTGCTAATCAAACCATTCGATGTGTGGAAGACTGCCTTCAAATCCAAGGAGGGCCTTTTCGAATGGCTGGTCATGCCTTTCGGGACAACGCATTCCCTCACAACTTTCATGAGGTTGATGGATGACATCTTGCGACCCTTCACCAACTTTTTCGTGGTGATGTATTTGGACGACATCCTGATCTTCAACTAGAGTTGGGAAGAGCATCTACACCATTTTCGGTATGTCCTCCAAGCCCTGCGACAATACAAGATGTGTGCCAATTTGGAGAAATGCACTTTTTGTATGACACAAGTTCAATGTCTGGGGTACATCATTGATGAGTGGGGTGTGCAAGTGGACCCAACCAAGATACAAGTTATTCAAGATTGGCCTGACCCAACCACTCTAACAGAGCTACGCAACTTTCTGGGTCTTGCCAATTTGTACTGCAGGTTTGTGTTGGGTTTCTCTCATATCACTTGGCTTTTGAGTCAAGTCACCAAGGGTGGAGTGAAAGCAGAGTTCTTCTGGTCTGAATCCCAACAAAAGACATTTTTCAAGTTGAAGCATCACCTCCGCTTTGCGCTAGTGCTCACATTACTAGACCTATAGCAACCATTTGAGATTGAGACAGATGCCTCCGACTATGTTATCGGGGCAGTTCTTACTCAGTAGGGGCATTCAATGGCATATCATTATGAGACACTTTCAGACACAGTCCGAAGGTATCCCACCTATGAAAAAGAGATATATTCCATGTGCAGGCCTATTGACAGTGGAATCATTACATTATGGGGAAGGAAACGATCATCCGCATAGACCATTGACCTCTGCAGGTTCATACAGACAGAAGGAAAATTGCAGAACGATTACCATTAGAAATGGTCCACATATCTACAACAGTTCCATTTGAACACCAAGTACAAGAAGGGTAGCACCAATAATGTTGCAGACTGTCTCAATCGACCACCGGTTATGCCGCTGACCACTATGCTTGACTCTTGTGGACATAGGACTTTGGGGTGGCCGCATATTTACAATAGTGATCCAAAATTTGACAACACATACCAGAAGCCCCTGGAACGCAAGCAAGTTCCAAATTTTCACCTCCAGGGCACACTGTTATGCCACTTGGGACACCTTTGTGTTCCTTCAAGCGAGCGTGCCAAGATGATTTGGGAGGCACACTACAGTTAGGTCGCTAGATATTTCAGAGTAGAGAAAACAGTGGCAGTGCTGCAAAAATATTTTTATTGGTTGAACCTTCGACAAGATGTTGGGAAGTACATCAAATCCTGCACTGCCTGTGCCATTGCCAAACCGACAATCAAGAAGCAAGGCATATATACTCCTTTTCCTACCCCTAGTCGACCTTGGGAATCCATCTTCATGGATTACGTGTCGGGCCTTTCGTGGTTGTCGACAAATTCTCTAAGATGGCCATTCTAGCAGCCTACAAGAAGAGTATCACAACAAAATACACTAGTGAGCTCTTCTTTAAACGAGTGTGGGTACACTTTGGGATCCCACATTCCATTATCTTAGATTGGGACAAGTAGTTCATGAGTACATTTTGATCAAGCCTCTGGTCGATGCTGGATACCTAGCTCACTAAGTCCATGACCTTCCACCTCCAAACTGATGGCCAAGCAGAGGTCGTCAACAGGATGATCGTGCACATTCTACGCATGTACAACTTGAAGCATTCATGCACATGGGATGAAATCCTCCCCCATGTCTAGCACAACTACAATAGAGCTTTCAATAGCTCAACCAACCACAACCCCTTTCAGGTGGGATTAAGATTCCAATCACTATGTCCCATTGATGTGGACATACCATTTGCAGCTACTTAGGCAGATTCGTCTCATGTCCAGTCTGAAGCTGACATACCTAACAACTTCATTGAGCGCATTCAACACATTCGCTAACAGGTCCATGACATATTGGGTAGAGCCAATGCTAAGTACAAACAACGTCATGATCAACATCGGGTGCAACAAAAGTTCGAGTTGGGTGACAAAGTTTGGTTACATTTGCAGGGGTGCCTCGCTTGGCCTCACTGCAAGTTTCGCCCGTTTCGATATGGGCCATACACCATCACCAAGGCTGTAAGGGACAATGCCTTCGAGCTCAACATTCCATAGTTCCTTGGCCTGCAACCAGTATTTAATGTGGATTGGCTATGACCATACTTTACCCCATTGTTAGACACATCTGACGTTGCTGAGCAGCTAACACCAACAAAGCTCAACCCAAGTTGCATCAAATAGGCGACAACTGAAAAGATCATAGACACATAGATCAAGAACATTCACCAGTAGAGGATCCAACTATATCGAGTTGTCGAAGCAAGCCAACACTGTCACTAGGGACCAGGTTCAATAGAAATTTCCTCACCTCATGGAGGCTCTGCACACAATGGTGACCATTGCTTCCTAAGGGGGGATGACTAGTCTACGTGGATATTGGTGGCCACTCACCTATTCCACCTAGACCTCTAGTCGGTTTTATCAATTTCCTTGATTATAACAGAATTTACTATTTTTAGCAGTTTTTTCAGGCCCTAAACTTTCAGAGTTGTTTTGAACCCCTAAATCGCGTTTTTTGAGGTATTGTACGCGTTGCAAATCTTATAGTACTTAGAGATATTTTTCCAACAAGGTATTGTATGCGCCAAACGAAGATCATAGGACCAAGTTACAACTTCGGGAATTTGGTTGCCCAACTAACCCCAACGGGGCCCACAAACTTTTGGCGTTCCATCTCCTGAGATTAGGGTTTTGGTTGTTTAGGGTTTCCTCTTGTTCAATAATAAAAAGGCCCTTGCGCTTCATTGTAACATAGTTCAGAGGCATGTAGCTGCCACATCTCTTCTTAGGGATAAGATACCATCGCTCGAGCTAGTTTATTTTCATTCGGTTTGTGAGCATCTTTCAGTTCTTTGATATTAATGGAATTAAGAGTTTTTTGCTGCGTCTCTATGCTTATGTTTATATCAATATTCTATTGCGTTCCTACATAAGTTTGTATTAGAGCGAATTTGGGGAGCGCGCTCTCGGGGATGCCCTTGATGTGCTCGTGCTCAGAGCGTGCTCTCGGGGACGCTCCCAATGCGCTCCTGCTCGGAGCGTGCTTCAGGAGTGGATTGGTTTGCATCTTTTCCCCTCTAAGCATAGGCCTCTTGGTTTGCATCTTTTCCCCTCAATACAAATGGATTGGTGATTTGTACAAGAGGCAAAAAAATGATAAAATTTACTACAAATCACATCAATACCCATTGACTTTTCTGCAATCACTCAAGTTTGGAGTTGTTGAAGATTGCGAAGACTAGATTTTCTAGCTATTACCTCACCTTCAGGCGCTTTTTGAAGGTAAGAGAGTTAGTGGCTAGCATGGTATCAATTCAACGCTGGTAGGTATTAAAGGATAGGGCTCCAACCACAGTTGAGAAGCAAGGTTTTGAATAGGTAGAGGACACTGCTCTTGATCATTATTTTTGAGCACGCGTGAGGGAAGTTTTGCAATTCACCAAGCCCATTTATAACATGATTCGTTTTGCAAATACAGATGCACCAGTGATTGGGGAGGTGTATGAGTTGATGGATAACATGTTGGGGCAAATAAAAGATATTGTTTAGAAAAAAGATCTCAACTTGTATAATATTATTCACAAATGTGTGTGTGCACGGTGGAATAAACTTAATGTTCCACTACATGCCTTGGTGTATATCCTTATGCCAAAATACTACTCTCTAGCTTGGTTGGGCAAACCTGCACCTGAGGGTGGGGTAAATGCCAAACCCTATACAGATCCAGAGGTACAACAGGGATATATTAAAGCATTAGACAAGCTGGTCTCTAACAGGGAGGAGTGTGCTAATCTGCGTCTTGAGTTAGGCAAATACTTCACTAGCACTGGAGTGTTTGGTTCTTTACATGCATTGGAAGATAGACACAGATTTGATGCTATCACATGGTGGGACACATATGGCGGGCATGGACTTTTGCCAAAATTGGCAAAAGAGGTGTTCTCATAGGTTGTAAATACTTCTTCTGCAGAGAGGTGTTGGAGCACCTACATCTTCATCCATATGTGAGAAGAAATAGACTCAAGGAAAACCAGGCATAAAACTTGGTTTATGTGCACTACAACTTGAGGTTGTTGAGTCATTATTGTAATCGGGCTTGTGAGGGTACATCATATAAAACTTGGGACAACAACCCAGAGGAAAATAATTTGGAGGATGGTGCTCTACATCTAGAAGAATTGCAAACAAAACTTCAAAGAGATGATGATGAAGCAACACCAGCCATGCCACCCCCACCATCCAGTAGCAGTGCTTGAGTTCCAACATCTTTGCCTTTGTTGTCGCCACCTCCAGCTACATCCTCATGTGGAGAGCATGTGGCTTCTGGTTTTGGTCGTCCGACTATGCGAGAGGAGACTCCCAATAGTAGTAGATCACCACGACCTTCTCAGAAATTAGACATTTCTCGTGGCGGCAAGAGGAAGTTTCTAGTAGTTTTTATCACTGTTGACTCTTTCATATTTATTATGATATTTTTTGTAAACAATATATGATAATTTAAGTTTGAAGTTTGCAATTATAACTCATTGGTAATGAATTATGAATATGATGCTTCATGAAAGTTGAAAGTTGAAACATTTCATTTCATGTTAGATATTTTTTGTTATAGTTTGGTTACTTGGTAATGGTAACGGTTAAAAGTACAACTTTAGTGATCAATGATGATAAATGTTATATATTGAATTTTGAAAGCTTGAAACTTTAACATTGATGAATCATGAGACTCGATATGTTGTATGTTACTAACTTGTGGATGTGGTTGATGAGGATTATAACTTCTAGATGATTGATGTTATATGGTTCAATCCATGTTTTTATGTTTTTTATAACCAATTCATCATTCTACATGCTTTTGTTGACATAAATGCATCAAAATATATAAAAATATATTTTATATAAAAATTCACTCTCGATTCGCTTCGAAACATGCTCCCCTATTTTGCTCCCGCTCCAAGTAACCTTGTACCATCGCTGTAACCTGATGGTACTTATAGTGGCAAATGCTTAGATGATACCTTAGTCCTTGTTGGAAGGATACCTTGACAACATATCTTAGGTGATTTGATTCACCATATGATCTAACAATTTTCTTGAGAAATATTATAGAGATTTATAGTTACGCTAGCCCTTGGGCTCTAAGTTCACAGAATGTGAGGAAAGCTAACTATGTTTGGGATTTGAGATTTCTTTATGATATTTGATTTCGTAGGAGGGTTTCAGCGAATATTTATTTTTTGAAAATATAGTAATCCATTTTTATTAATCCAAACTATTAAATTTTGTAAGTATTGTACATTTGTAAATCATTTCTAACCCATTTGTTTTGCAGCACATGGGGTTTTATTATTTTTAGGGTTTTATATTTTGTACATATATTTGGGGTTTTGGCATTCTTTGATTCATTTGTGTAGGTGAACTTCAAGTTGATGAAAAGATTTTGCTGGGGTTTTGGGGCAGATCTAGGCCTAGGAAGGCAAAATCTAGCTTCCATGCTAAACGTCCAGTCTGAAGAAGCTATCCAACAAATTTTGCAGTGATTTGTGCTAAATTTTGGCATTTGCAGGGTTTGGAATTTTGTTTTAAGGCCTAGGGTCTAGCCGTCCTCCAATTTCGGCCTAGCCGCGAGGCCTAGGAGCCTCCTGGGGCTCTCAACCCCCCTCTTTGCCCTTGGCCACAACCCTTTAGGGCTGGCCATGGCCTCTTAAGGCCCTCGACCCCCCTTTAGAGGAGCCGTCTAGCCCTCAAAGGGCCTTGACCCTCGTCCTTGTCCCTTTTTGTGGCCTCCAAGAAGTCTTCCTCCCTCTCGGCCTCCCTTTTGCACCTAGCTACACCTTTAAGGGCTGTTCCCTTGGCCTCCCTTTCACCCCCAACGTCAGCCTTTCTATGCCCAACATCAGCCTTTGTGGGCTTATCCCCACTTGCCGTGACCTTTTCCAGGCCTCTTTGGGCCTTCCTTGCCCTTGTTTTCCCTTCTAGCCTCTCATTTGTCATTTCTAGCGCTAGTCTTGGGGTTTTCTAGCCTTATAACCCTTGCCCTAGCCTTGTATTCAATCATCTTTGATTTTGATATTATTTGAGTGGGCTAACATTGTAGTTTTGAAGCAATATTAGAGCTAATTTGATGGTTGTAGGTACCCAGGCGCATTGGAGGTCAAACTAGCCCTCAACTAGTCCTCTAGGCGTCTTGGTTTGCATCTTTTCCCCTCCTCATTTTCTCTGTTTTGTTACAGCCATCTTATGTAGTCATATGACTCTAATAAATTCATTAAAATTGACTAAAAATTATCTACAAATCACTCAGCTTGATTAGCTAATCATTGGAGCCTCTTAGGCATTGATAATTTGGCATCTTGATAGACTGAATCACTAAATTTCTGAGTTGTTTCAAGTCTGATATATGCTTTTCTGAGGTCTGATTTGAACATTAAAAATCTGATCTACAGGTGTCTAAGCAGTCTTATAATCGAGTGAATATCATTGAAAGTTGAATGCATTGATTTTCTCTAGCTTATCTTTGGCATCTTGCGTTGTTTCTTGACTGCTGATATAAAATTGCAGACCTTTGTAAACAAGGTTGCAGCAGTAATAAATCATTGTCAAGTCTCTAAAATTGGGTAATGAACTCTTATAATTCATAATCATTCATGGTTGAAGTGGTTTAGACCTAATATTGTTCATTGGTATCTAGTTGCATTCTTGCATTCACACACATAAGTGCTCTACTTGGGTTGATAATTGTTGATGAGATTTTCTCTAAGTAACATTGTGGATTAATGCTCTTAGTTTCTCATTGCCATTATTGTCATTGGGTAAGTGGATTCATTGCTCATTGTTAAATTGGATATTTCTTGTGAATGCTATATACTAAGACATCTAATTTTCTCTCCTGTATATCTAATTGGCATATTGGTAATTTGTTGATGATAATCTTGAAGATTGCTAATTGTCTTAATAAGCTTTGATCTTGTATTGTTTATCACTTGAGCAATTGTCTATTGACAACATTTTTCTGGCACTGTTTAATTTGAGCACTTTATCTTGTGGTTGAGATTGTTTACTGTTTAAGTATTTCGTTGTTTATAATTGAAGATCATTGTAATTGGGTACTTAAATAGCCAAAATTTGCATTTGCATCATAGGGGTAACCTCTTACATTAATTTTGGTCATTGGTATCTAGTTGCACTCTGTCATTCACACGCATAAGTGCTCTACTTGGGTTGATGATTGTTGATGAGAATTTTTCTAAGTAACATTGTGGATTAATGCTCTTAGGTTCTCATTGCCATTATTGTCATTGGATAAGTGGATTCATTGCTCATTGTTAAATTGGATATTTCTTGTGAATGCTATTTTTTAAGACATCTAATTTTCTCTCCTGTATATCTAATTGGCATATTGGTAATTTGTTGATCATAATCTTGAAGATTGCTATTTGTCTTAATAAGCATTGATCTTGTATTGTTTATCACTTGAGCAATTGTTTATTGGCAACATTTTTCTAGCACTATTTAATTCGAGCACTTTATCTTGTGGTTGAGATTGTTTACTGTTTAAGTATTTCGTTGTTTATAATTGAAGATTATTGTAATTGGGTACTTAAATAGCTAAATAATCTCACCTTAAGAGCATTCAAATTTTGCATTTGCATCATAGGGGTAACCTCTTACATTAATTAATTAATTTCCAAGCATAAGCTTGGTCGATAGAAATATAGTCCCACCTATCTCATCTAGCTTAAGGAGTCTAGCACCTCTTTAGTAGTTAACACAGCGACCTTGCAGTGGTCAGAACCACAATCTCTGTAGCGCCGGAGGCATCCGGTGGTTAGAACCACAGGTGAGGTATTGTTAATCAAGCCTCAACTTGCTTCCCCCCAATTTTTCTCTCACTACTTACTCTAGAGACTAGTTTCAAAACAATTAAGATACACCTAGAATAGGCATATAACTTAAAATAAACCAGGACCTTGCATCTCACCTAGATTGTAGGATTTGTGTTAAAATTGGCAACTAGGGCCAAACTCCATTTGGGTCACCTCATTTATGGCAGTTGATATTTTTCCTAGATTTCTCTTGTCGAGAGGTGTAGGATTGATCTAAAGATCATCCGATTCTGACAAGTATTTATGGAGATATGACTTTATTTGTAATTACTTGACGTCAAGGTCGGCCAACAACTAAATGTGTGGCAGAAATCATATAAATACAAGTGAGATTGGTTCATTTCAAATCATCTCATCATCTCTCATTCTTCTCTCTCCTTGTATGATTGGGTATACACAAGGAAGAGGATCTCTCACATGTGGGAAGCAAGAAGACGCAGGAAAGAGGACGCATAAATTGTTGACTGTGTTGACCTAGTTTGACTAAGGCAAGTGAAGGCATATTTGACCTGCGTTGACCAAGTGTTGACTCATCAAAGGGTGCGGTTTTGGTGTGGTTGCCTCTCCTAGGCAGGGCGCAGATTTTGACACAAAAATCGAGGCAATTCGTCCATAGGTTTGACCAGTGTTGACTGCCCTAGTTTTGGGCAGCAGGTTGATTTCAGTCAACAGCAGTTTGACTTCAGTCAACAGCAGTTTGACTATGTTTTTGGGGCTGTTCAAGGGTTGTTTCTTCAGGTTGTTTGAGGGTTAGTTCACTGGAAATTGACCAAGCATATTGGAGGTCAATTTCAACTTGTTTGACCAAGTTTGACTTTGCTGATCTAGGGTTTGCTGCTGCTGATATAAAATTACAGAATTCTGATTTTGTACTAATTCTTTTTGCTAAACTATTGAAGATAAAAGAAGATTTGATCAAAGGATTTCCCCGCATCGGGGTTTGTCCCTGGCTAGCGGCCACATCTTGTGTCTCTTGTCTTGGCTTGTTTTCTGTTGATTGTTTAATGTTCTATGTGCACTTTACTTAATGTATATGTGATTGCTAATTTGTGGCTAATAAGAAGAAAATAAGTAAACTGCTCTAAGCATAGAACATACCATGATTTAACAATTTGCATCTCATTTAGGATAGTGAAACATCCTTAAGCAACAACTGTTCATTCGGTAACTTGGTAAATAATTTGTCTCAAGCAAGTACTTGACTCCATTCCACGATAATCTAATTAAATCATTTAACTTGCTGATTCAACCAAGTTGCTAGGCCATTCAGTTGTGTCTCCTAGACTTATTGGTTGCCAACAAGTCTCCCTTCTTCACATTTCATAGGGACTACCCCCGATAGCTTGCTGTAGGGATACAACTTGAACGAAGAGGGTTGGGTTTAGAGTGACAACCCCCGCCCTGAGCGTTGTCGCATCTTGCATGTACAGTTTGGATGACAACACCTACCTAGTTAAGGAGTGTTGAAAATGTAACTATGGTCAGTCTTCATAATTTCTATTCTAATTTGTCATTATGTATTTATTGTAAAAATTGAAAAAGAAGAAAGGAAAAATTATTTTGAAGCTTGGGTTTCATGCTCTTGTATTTATTCAATAGGTCAAAGCCTCCATTGTAGTCTTCTAGGGTTTCTCTTGAGTCATAAGAGCCATTTCCATATTATTTTTGAATCAAAATAGTCATTTGTCACCTCCTCAACAATTTGGCCCTGCCTGGGAGAAGTCGGCCCAAAATGGGGCAATTTAGCCTTGTGGAAGTAGTGTAAATAGAAGAAGAACTAGACCTATTTGGCATTCATTCATCCACAAGTTTGATTTGCAATTCTAGAGCAAGAAAAGGAGAGCAAAATCAAGGAGGAGGAAGAACAAAGCAAAGGAAGTCCAATTCGAAGTTTTTGGGCCTCTCTCTCTCACGCGTGCAAGTTTTTCTAGGGTTTCTAGGCAAGTTGCAGGGGCCGGAATTTTTGCAGTAATTGCAGGTTCAAAATTCTGAGTTGCATGGGGCCGAAATTCTAGATTGATGCAGTTTTGAAGGAGTTGACTATTGTTGACTGGAGCATGTTTTGTCTATACTTGAAAGGAGGGCTGACTTGGTGATTGGAGGAAGTCTTTTCTAGGTCAAAAGGTCTTGGATTGTCTCACTTTGACTTGATTCTATTATTGAAGAACAATTGATTGGGTTTCCCCTTGTAAAGGGGTTTTGTCCCGATTGAGTGCCTACATCTTGTGTCTCTTGTTCTTGTGATCTTCGTATATATTTGATTTGGTAATGCTTGATGAAAGATAACATAATAAAGAAGTAAAGAAACCGACACATATCACGAGTAATTATCAAGAAAAAAAGGAATCAAATCCTAATATCTACATGCATTGATTTCTCAACAGATTCTACGGTAACAATAACAATGTTCTTGAAATTGGTTGATGCATCTGATAAGGTGAAATGTGCAAACTGGTTATTTCAGCTTTTGGATGAGATTGTTGTTGAAAATTGTAACTAGTGTTGGTTTTCATAATGTAATAAAATATAATTTTTATCATTGATTATATTCATTATTATAATTTTATTTTTAGTCAAAGCATGTTCTTCATGCTTGTAGGGTCAATTGAGTCAAAATAGAATTTTTTCTGAGTCAAAAGAAATGTATTTGACTCAAGTCCAATTTGAACTTTTTGTAAAAGAAAATAAAAAGATTTTATTTTGAGTCAAAATGTCAAAATGTCAACCACAAGACCAAGTTGGCCCTCCTTGGAGAAGTCAGCCCTAGGGGCAGTGAATCAACCCTCCTGGACAGTTATAAATACTAGATAGTTCGATCTCTTGGAAGCTCATTCATATACACACATCAACACATCTATTTCTGTGCCAAACCAGAAGAAGAAGATAACCAAAGTCAAAGGAGAGAAGAATGTCAAAGAAGAGAAAGAATACAAGTTCTCTGTCCTAGCTCGATTTACACGTGTGAATCTTTTTGAGATACTGCAGGCCTAAAATTTCAGGGGCCGAAATTTCAGTAGTTGACCCGATTTCGGAAGGTTGACCAACATTGACTTTGACTTGATTGGAGGAAACTTAGAAGTTTGACTTGGATCATTGTGGCAATTTTTGGTCTTGCTCTTGGGTTTTGGATATCTCACTTTGATCTGATTCTATAAGAAGAGGATTTTTGTGTTTTCCCCCTTGTGGTGTTTTTCCCTGGCTTGGAGCCTAATTTCTGGTATTCTCTCTTTGTGATCCTTTAGTTTTGAACATTTGTATAATTTCTTGATGAAGAGAACATTATAAATAGTAAGAAAGCAGATAACATTCACAAGTAAATATCAAGATATATAAATCAATTATTATCTACTAGTATCTTGGTTTCTCAACAATTGTTATGTTAGTGAAGGAGTAACATGTTGTTCAGATCATCATAGATAATGTCTTTAACTATGTTCTTGTTGGTAAGATGTTAGAAACTAATTACAAAACCGTATTTTGGACCACATGTGCTGCTAGAGTAGAGGTAGCACTAGATATGGCACATGCAAGCACTGGCTATGTAGCATGTGCTTCTACTAGTACAACTACTGCAATTGGGGACATCCCTGAGGAGTTCGATGAGTCCAGGTACTTTAATCTAGAGGTTGATCTTGTAGCTCATGTTGGGGATCCAATTTCTAGCAATGGTGATGAGCTTGATGATTGATCATGTTGATCAGTGATTTGTAGCATGCTAGTAGCTTGTAGAATGGTTTTTGGACTTTACAGGCCATTTAGAGCTTCATTGATTATGCATTTTGTTTATGATTTGTATTGCACTCAATGCCATTTTGATTTATTCACCCTTACATGGTTATGTAGTGCAAACTTCACATAATTTGTCTATAACAGTTTGTAATCTTTAAAAATATGTTATTTCATAAAAAATTTAAATATTCTGTGTTTTTTAGTAGATCAAGTCATTAAATTCAAACTGATTCCAGTCATTGCCGAGTGTGAGTTGACCCTTCTCGGATTCCAAGGCCAAGTCTGAGTTGACAACTTGACCCTTAGGCAATTCCAAGGCCAAATCCAAGTTTTAAAACATTGTTCAGACAACTTGTAGAAGATGATGAAGTTGAACTTCAATATTGTACCACACGAGCACATTTATTTTTCCAAGCCACTTGCACCAGATAAGTTTGTCAAATTTAGAAATTTAAATTTTTTTAGAATGACTGTTAAGGAGGATGTTACTGTAATTAATATTTATGGTCATTCTTTAGTAAAAGGATTTACTTTATATAAATAAATGCTTTTAGAATTAATAATAAATTAATGGAAAGAAGTTACATTATGTCTGTCCCTTTCCACTTGTATTGAAATAAGAAGACATAATGATTTAATGTAGAAAAACTTGATGTTTCTAAGCATAAGTTCCCTCTCTGTTCCTCTCAGTTCATTTTTCTTATAGAAGTGATGAGCGCTGAAAACAATTTTTTGTCTACTTTTGGTAGTTTTTGTTAGCAATAAGCTATTTTTGTACTCGCAATTTTTTTCTTTTTCTTTCTAGGTTAGTTTTATAAAAACTGTAGATCTATTTTTTATGTTTTGGGGTCTGGTTTGTTAAAATGTATATTATAAATGTGTTATTAAATTATACAAAGTGCATTCAAGTGTCACCTCTCCAAATTTCTTTTTTCTTTGTATGATATTATCAGTCTGTCCTAATTTCCAAGCCAAAGAAGGTAGGAAATCTCGTCACATGCTTCCTCAAATACAAAGTGCCAACTGCCAAGTAGTTTCCAAATAAAGTCTCTCTGTTGCAGTCATCCTCTCTAGCCAGGGTTTTGTTACGCTTTTGATTTTGAACCAAGCTATCCATTTTGTTGTAAAAACTCTTTTACAATTGAAGCAACTGCAACAAGACCAAACCAACATGCATTCCATGTCATAGTCACTGACTTGCACATACACTGACATTATGAATGTGCATGTTGATTAAGAGAGCCTTAAAAGATGATCGACCTATCATAAAGCACCAATACCATTATACTTTGAGGAAAACCCTTTTATGAAAGGGAAGGATGCAAGGAACCATATTATAAATCAATATCGAGCTGCTAATATATCTTAATATATACTAAATAGACATGATAAAGATTTAGAATCCTTGTGAAAGGGTCTGCTGACACATATGTTAATCCTTCCCGACAAATTTTTGCATCACTGTGAGGATGGTATTATCCTTTCCATCTACTCTGCTGTCCATAGTGAACAGCATAATTCTGTCCAAGGGAGTTGGACTATTATCCCTTATGTAGTATCCTTCAACATCTGTAGGTTGTTTCTAAATTAGTGTGTGGCAGTTTGTTCGACTCATAATTGGAAGGATGGCTTTTTTGGTCAGTTGTTCTCTTGCTTTCTTGTGTAATTTGATTCGTGTGACACAAGGTTGGATGCACAGATTCTCCTTATGCATCATAGAAAACTGGGCACTTTGCTGTTGATGGCAGATGGAATATGCTGGCCTCATCTACCACTAAGCAAAATTTGGCTTTTCAATTCTAGCTTTAAAGTTGCATTGCTTAGCTTAGGTTATTTTTCAGTGTCCAATATGTCATATGTGTTAAGGTTCATGCATTATTTCTGATAGATTTACTGTTTTCTTTCTGTTTAACAGATTCTTAAACCTCAGCTTGAACCATTAACAGAGCAGCAGGTAATGTCAGTGGATAACTTGCAACATTCATCACAGCAGGCAGAGGATGCATTGTCACAAGGCATGGAGGCGCTTCAGCAGTCACTTGCAGAGACTTTGGCAGCAGGTTCACTGGGTGCATCGAATGTGGCTAATTATATGGGGCATATGGCAATGGCGATGGGCAAGCTAGGAATGCTCGAGAACTTTGTGCATCAGGTCATTGCCAATTTTGTTGCTTTTGGCAGCAGATTTTCATGTATCTTATCTTTCATTCAAGCATTGATTGAGAAATAATTTTGCCTGTCTTTTTTGTTAACAATTCATCTTAGCTGCTCATTAATTTGAGCACCATTGAATCAAGATATTTTGTAATTCATTTGTTCAGAATAATTCTTTTTTTCAAGGTTTAAATTTCTGCATTAGGCTAGAAGTCTGAGGTTGCCTGAGAGCATTTCAAACTGATCTTGAAAGCTATTAAATTTCTCCTACATGTATTAGTTATGCTATCTTTCTAATAATTATCCAAAGAAAATTCCAGTAGATGATGCCACCTATATTCTAATATAATGGGGAATTTTCTGAGTGAGGCTGGGAAACATTCTGTCCAAGGACAGTTTATAACAACATATGCCCTTTTTTGTGGATAATTTGGGGCAGCTAATTCAATGAGGGGAGCCCTTATTATATTTATATTATCTTGTATATCGAATTGGCTGGTATAGGCCTTTTTCCATGTGCGATGGTGTTAAGCAGCATCACCCTAAATGACAAAAAATGATCAATTAAAGCTTGGACTCTAGAGGCCTGAATAGCATTAGGATTGTTTTTAAATTGTTTTAATTCAGTTTATTTTGCAATCTATCTAGGTGCTCTTCAGTTAATCAAGGAGTTGCAATTTGAAAGTTCGGGGCTGGTCACTAACATAGAAGGGATGGAGAGTATTGGAGAGAAATGGCCAGGAGTGTTTTAATATTTAAGTAATCAACATCTCCGTTGAGACGATCCATGCATATCTGTAGTCTCTGTCATTTGGAATTTCATTACTGTGGTTGTGAATGATGTTATATGAAAAGAAAGGATATATATATATATATATATATATATATGAGGAATATGCATATTCTGGTCGTTAAGGGACTATTCATTCTCAACAACAAGGCTTGAAGCCATTACATGAAAGCTCATCATGTTACTTGTGGGAATTGAAACTGGGTGGGGAGGATCCCAATCATTCCTCCCAACCACCCGAGATAAACCCAATTGACAAATTTCAGAAAGTTATTTGAATA
This sequence comes from Pinus taeda, assembly GCA_000404065.3. Lineage (NCBI taxonomy): Eukaryota > Viridiplantae > Streptophyta > Pinopsida > Pinales > Pinaceae > Pinus > Pinus taeda. The sequence goes on from APFE031467100.1 coordinate 47,334, forward strand.
GAATAGAAATTTCTTAGACTGTCCAAGAGGCCAACTGGCCTATGGGACCAAGATGCTTATTATGGAGCCATCTATAGGCTAGTATCAAATTCCTCTATTTGACTCCCGTGTATAGAAACGAGCAGATTTTTGTGAGCGAGGATTGTTTTTGGCAAAGATTGTTTTGTGTAGGTGTTTTTAGGTAACATTGCCTTTGAAAATTGCCAAATTCATGATCAATAACTTAGCATTAGGTTCTTCATACGATGACATTATGGGGAAGCACAGCGAAGTACTGATTGCATCTAGAGGTGTACATGGCCTGTGAAAAAGTAGTTGCCTGAGAATTTGTTCTGCAAATAATGCAAGGCTGCATTCTATTCTTCTACAAAGAGCATGATCCTTGCATATTATATAGAATGTGTTGTGGAAAGAGAGTCATGGAAGGGTCCTTCACTATGTTGTTGGGCATTGCAAAACAACTACTGCGTCCTGTGAACAAGCGAACCATGGGTTGTGTTCATGCAACTTTGCTAAGCAGTCAGCATCTTTACTCTTCTTCAGGAATTGTTCTCTCTTACAATTATCAATTAAGCATATGGAATGCTTAATTGATAATTGTAAGAGAGAACAATTCCTGAAGAAGAGTAAAGATGCTGACTGCTTAGCAGAGTTGCATGAATACAAACCACGGTTCACTTGTTCACAGGAGGCAGTAGTTGTCACAGGAAAGTATGCTAGCAAAACTGTCGGTTGAAACCATCTGCAATAATAGTCGTACTAACAAGAGCAATGATTACTGCATGCATGAGAGGGAGGAATCCATTTACACAATATGGTTTGTGATACTATCCATATAAGGTGCAGTACTTCCTCTGATGTGACAGAATAATGGTGGGAAACAAGGGAGCACATGACAATCTGTCTGTTGAGCAAGCAGCATTTATCAGAAGATTTGAAAAATGGATCAAATTTCGGAAAATACAGATGTTCTTAAAAATTGCCAGAAAGATATGAAAATCTAAATTAGGGTTGTTTTAAAGAACTAAATTAAAAAACTTCTTTATATTAATCAGGCACTATATATGCAATAAATTTGTTGTGGAACCTGAATATTGATTTCGTAAGTGCATGAGACAATAAATTGTTTGTCCAATCTCACACTGAACATGTGTGTCAACTTGTTGACTGGTGCTTGGTGCTTGGCTCAATTATAGTGCATGGATTTCATATACACTATTCTTCATGACATTGTTATCATCTTTATCTTTTGTTCAAACCAGGGGGTGTTGACTAGGAGTAATGAGAATTTTCCATTTCTTTATTGTTGAAGTGTGGTTGATTTTGACAAATCAAAAGTACATGCTTCCCTCCTCTAACACATATAACATGATTAAACATGGAAAGTGTGATTTATGAAACTGTAGATAAAGAAGTTTTGCTTGGGAAGAATGTAAAGTTGCAATGTGTACTATTGTGCAATTTAATACCCGTTAATACACAAATTATGCTTTTCTGCCCTCTGAGGCTGGAATTAACTATATGCTGAGGTCTGTGGGATTGCCTGAATGATGATTTCTGTGTTTTCTTCATCGTCATTGTCACATTATAGTTTGTCTGGAGAGTGTTTCTTTCCTTTCTTTAACATGAGTTAAATTATGTTTGACATGCTTCTTACATCTGCCAGTGTAATATTTTCTTTCATAATTTGCTGCATATATGTTTTGCATGGATTGGAAGGTGGACATTCTATAAAATATAGGAAAAAATATAGTTCTAAATTTTGATCGATGAATGAGGGAAATAAACACTTGTCTTTGAGCTTAATATTTAATTTCAAGCAGTGCTAAGTGTTGCCAATCCTCCAGGATCCAATCGTTCTTTATTTTCAATTCAACAAAAGGACATTCTATGAATAAAACACCAAATAATCACCCTTGTGTACTTCAAAGGATATCTAAGTGAGCACTATCTGTGACTTCTAGCATCTCAATTTCTACCAAGAACAAGGAAGCAAGGAGGTGAACCAACGGCTTCAAAAGAAAGAAAAATCATAAAGACTTGCTTCGATTCCTTGTATATTGGATATTTCTTCCAGATAATGATAGGCCTTTTTGGCTTTCTAGCCTTCATTACGAGACTTCTACTTTGTTCGTTTTTTATATTGACTACTTAAAGATGACTATTTAAATACTAAGGAGAGGGTTTGGAGAGGGTCCCTCTATGGATTTGCCCTCATCATCATGAATGATGATACTTCATATTGTTGGCAGTGCCTTGAAGCAATCCTACTTTTCTGTGACATATCCATCAGCTGTTTCTCTTAGTCAATTATCAGATGCTTTTGCATGTTTTTTGAAACTAATTGGGTGCTTTCCACGAAGTCATGTGAGTAGTAATTTCATTTAAACTATTTTAAATTGAATATAGACAACTAGCATGCTAAAATATACTGACCAGAGTTCAGTTTGTCTATACAACAGGCAGACAATCTACGCCAGCAGACGCTGCAGCAGATGTCTCGCATTCTTACAACTCGTCAAGCTGCAAGGGGTCTTCTTGCTATGGGGGATTATTTTAGCCGCCTTCGAGCGCTCAGTTCTCTCTGGGCAGCACGTCCTCGTGAGCCAGCGTAAAGTTATGATTATCTTTTATTGTTATTCTTCAGCTGATTCAGCAAGGGATTTGAACCTGCTGAACTTGGTTTGAAGGACATGCTTGGCAAAAGCCGATGGTATATTTTCCAAAGTACTTGCAGTTAAGACATGAAGAGATTGACCTGTAAGAGTGAGGAAGAAAGAAGATGCGACAGATATCTTTATAGTAACATATTCAGCAGAAATGTGCAGAAAGTGACTTGCTGCTCTGAATTTTGAAGAGTTGCAACTCTGCTTCATTCAGTAATTTATTGTACACATGACCATCTGGACTTTACATGTAAAATTTAGGTGGCTGATTCAGTTTACAAAGGAGGTGCTGGTGGTCGGAATTGATAGAGAGCTGTGGATAGATTGACACTCTTCTCTAGGTTGTAACAGTAAGTTGATCATTATATGAATTATATGAGTGTAATTTCTTCAGAATTCTATGCATTGCAGCTATAATATAATTTATCATGGAAACCAGATGGAACTATGAGTTATAATTTTTCCAAACAGAAAAAGATGATTGAAGATAGCAGGGGTTATGTTTACTAATGAATCAGGAAGCTGGTAACTCGTATCAAATAAGTCAGACCCACTGATTGTAGAATTTAATGATCTAACTGTGTATAGTGCACTGTTATTTGAATTTTTCATTAAACATACATGGTAGGGTAGCAAAAATTAGTATTGTTTGCAAACAAATTAGGAGGAACCTCAGCCATCATTACCACTTACGGATGGCTGTCTTGATTGGAAATTGGCACGTGAAACACACATTCATCAAATGGTTCAAAGTACCAGATGTATTTTGACTAGTGCAGTTTGTTTTGAGATGAGTTGTTGAGGGTTGAAGACTATTAAATTATTGATGTCAATTAAAAGAAGATTACCCAGTTTATTAAACTGCCTTTGTAAATAATACACTGGGATTTTAAAATCCAACTTACCTTTTCTTTTGAAAAATATCTTTTATTTACGGAAAAATATTTATTATTTACAAACAGAAGACCAAAATGTGGAAGGGTGTATACAATGAACTTCATAACCTCTTCCGAAGAGCTGCTACAGCAGAAATAGAAGCCTTAGCTCAGTCTGGAAGGATGACGTTTGTTATAAATTATAGGCAAAAGGAGGTTCATTGCTCTTTGGACCTGCTTACCTGTTATGAGATGATAAAAGAACAATGACAAAAGGGTACAGAAAAACAATCAGCAGCAAATGCGTTCAGAGTATGGTCATTACAAGAACAAAGAAACTGTTGAATTATTATTCAAGTTATGTTGTACAGATACTTAGAAATTCTGAAGTTTCCAAGCTTGCCACAATGCCATTGATATGTGTAGAACTGGAAAATCCTGCTGTCGGATTGCGAAGATAGAGACAACCACGAGCCTTTATGCAAGTGAGACAGCTATGAGAAATCCTTATCTAAGAGGAACATTTGTCTGAGTTTTCTCGTTATTGAATTTTTTTGCTTTCCTGTTCTAAAATGGTCTAATCGAAAGTCCATTATGTGGCACTGTGGTGAAAGGCACTGGGTTGATATGTGGAAAATAAGTCTCTTGAATAAATTGATAGGATTCAATATTGATATTGTATGCTTTGTTGTGTTATTCCATGGAGTTTGGTTCGTTTTCAAGATTTTGCACTCCGTGTCTTAATGTTCTTTGAGAAATAGTGCTTAGGTTAATGCCCACAAAAAATTACAATTCATGTTTGTGCTATTTCCTTTCTTTCTTATATTTTTTTCAATTCCTGGTGAATTTCACAGGTTTATCTAACTTTGGATTTGCTAGAGTTGGATGTTGTTATATGCTGAGTATTTGTCTGAAGAAAGCCAGCAGTAAATACCTATGCAATTTCTGTGTTAGTATGTTAACTATGGTGTTTTTTCCCCTCGTGAGAAATATCTTCATATTCCATGTGTAATATACATGTTTTGGTCCTTAAGATACTTTTCAAGCAAGGCTCGAAGCCATCACAAGAAATACTCATTATGATCTCAACATGCAGGGATTGAACCCAGCTAGTTAGAATAACAATATTTATTTTAGCACCCAAGTTAAACCTAGTTGATGATTTTAACTATAGTCTGGTTATTAACTTCAATAATATTCAAGTAGCCATTATTAGATTCCAACAAAGGGTTACAAACCACAATTAGGTCATGATTTTGGGGACCGACATTGGATATTAACATACAAGGTAAACTAGAGAGAGGGACCTTGGCTGGCCATAGAATGTTGTAGTTGTTGCAAGACAAAGGAGTTCAAAAGCTAAGATTGTGTCACTAGAGAGACCCCACCACTAGTGTTGGATCATATTGCGAGTTGCTTAAAATAGGTGTGGATGCAGAGACAATGTTGTATAGGCATTCGCTCTTCCCATTTGTTTATCTAATTTGAATCATTGTGATACAATTTTGCAGAGATTCTGTAAAGAGGTGCAACATGCTAATCTATGGAAGATTTTTTTGGGCCCCTTTTTTCACAGACACGGGATCTCATACACCAAGTTAGTGTCTGGCTTTGTCGTGACCTTAAAATAAATTATTATTATCATCATCATCATGGTATGTAAATGTGCATTTGTGAAAATTTGGTCTCGAAAGTACAATAGCTCAGCCATATAGACATTGGTGACTTAAATCAGAGTCCCATGTTGAGCTTTTGACACATTTATTGGCTAATTCGACCTTAGAAATACAAGTTTCATAATCCATTCCTAACCTACGGCTTACGAGTTAGGTTAAAATTAAGTGCTATGCCTATAATACCTGTTATTGATGTGAATTTATATGGTGGGAGTATGTTGGGTTTGAGTATGCATGGTTATAATTATTTGTGCATGCAGGCTAAATTCATCACCATTCAGCAATGACCAGTAGTTGAAATGTTCTAGAGTGATGCATTGAGTTGGAGAATGTCGTGATAGGTTAGTTATTATTCATTGTAGGCTATGTTGGTCATGTTGCACATATGAAAAATGATAGTAATTTCGTAGATACCTTCACTGATTCCACTATGCTTGGATTACCATGCAAAACTATTTGGAATTTGAAACATGATTTGAATTAATGTTGTTACATTAACACTATTGTTTGTTGCTCAGCAATGAGCTTACCTCAAGCTGTATAGAAAAGGTGGAGTGAGACAAGAAGCATTAGTGAGGTAATCACTAAGTGATGTGTTAGTACATTAGATGTTAGGAGTTTTGGTTGAGCTACGTTCCAACTTTGGGACTTAATTGCAAACAACATTGAACTTGAACTTGACATTGCATATATCAGTCTTGGAGTAGGTTTCCTCCATGTTAATTTTATGATGTGCTTGTCTTGGTTTGTTTTTACATGTAGAGTTTATGGAGAAATTTGAAGATCTATATCTGAAGTGTAGAAATCTTGGGGAATTAATGCCAACCATAATATTTGACAATGTTTAAAAATAGTAAATCATAAATGCTTGACAATGTTTGTTAAAATATGCAAATTTCTAAATATTTTACTTATTTTTTACAAAATATAGGTGACTATTAGGGTATAATAGTTTTACTCTTAAAAATTTTGGCCAATCATTTTAAACATAAAAGTAAATTGGCCAATCTGTTTTTGGAAAAAAAACATGGAAAAATAATCCATATGCAAAACTAACCACCTAATTTTTTTTATAACACTTTACAATCATTCAAAAGTGTGGTTAATTTTTTTATGTGATTGGGAATGGAGTTAGTAATGTGGTTCTTATAATGCAAAAAGGGAAAGAACAAATGAAGAAAAACTCTAAGTCAATGATGAAGAAGCTATGGTTATTAATGAGCTTTAATGGAGTTATTTTCTTGCTATGTACTTATATGCAATCAAAATAAATTCTATTGGTTATTTATTTTCCTACTACCTCCACGAATTTTCATGTCTAAGGAATCATAATCAAAACCTTCTTACACAAATAAAGAAGCTTAAAAGTGACAAGAAGACACTAAATGTCAAGTTATAACAATTTATTCAAAAATAAATATTGAAGTTTCCATTCGTAGCAATTCAAGTTGAAGATAAAGGAACAAATACTGATCCAGTTAATATCATAACTCAAGAAGACGAGAAACCAATAGAAATTAAAACATATTTAGTAACCAACTCAACAACTACAATACCTGAAGTAAATATGGAAATTACCAGACACATGACAAGGGAAGGTCAAACTGCAATAATTCCTTACCGACATCTGAATCACAAGAGTAGACAACTACGTCTGTCTACTTATTTGAACCATTCAGAACGGAAACAACAAATTTATGTTTCGAGGAATACCGAAGGTTGTAGAATCTAGTCTTAGGATAACAATTCATTACAAATTTACAGTGTTCGGAAAATTCCACATAAGATTAATATAGGATGATCAGATCCATTCTCAATCCAACAATTTTATTTATCACTGAAATGATCATATCATCTTGTATCAATGAAGATGACAGTTCCGAGACAAGAAGACAATCGAAACAAAAAAAGATCAAGCCTTTTTATGCGTAAGCTTTGAGAACAACATTTTTTGAAGAAGAAAGCGATGTTATGAATACAATATAAATATATAAATACATATAAGGAATAGTTAATTAAATAGTAATTAGTTAATCAAGAAGCATGTTCCTAAGGACATGACCGTTCATGAAAGGTACCTGCCTAGGTATGTAAAGCCACTATAATGCAGACCCTCATTTGTAACTCAACCATCTAATATCAATTCATTATACATTACTTGTCCTCTAAAAGATGTCTTTTTCTCCGAAGTATTCTAAAAATTCTTGCTTTGTATACGAACTTTGTTCGTTACATTGGTATCAGAGCATTCCTTTGAGTATACGAACTTTGTTTGTTACAATTTGTCACCCAAAACTCCCCTAATAGTCTATATAAAGAGCCTTGTGTCGAATCAACGTATTTTGTCCAAGTTGTCGAATCTATAGCCAATGAAGAAAATATATTATTAGGGTAGGAGTGATGCTTATTTTAGCTTTCAATGTTACACTGTGAGTTCATAGAGAATCACAAATTTCAAGACTACATTGATATGAGTTGTAAACATTTTCTTTAAGGGGATGTTGTCATGATCCACGGATGAATTTTCATCTTTGATGAACGGTTTTCATGATCTACAAATTAGTTGTCAAGGAAATATAAATTTAAAATGGTAAAAATCATATACTATAATTTCATATTTTGAGATCAATATAATTAATTGAATATGACATGAACTCTTTTTCGCCCTATTTTATCTTTGTTGTGCTTGTTGCAATTTTTATCACAGTATCAAAGCCATCACTACCACAACTATAAAAGGTTGATAGGTCGATATTTATGACCATATCAGAGCCACTAACACAACTATAAAAGGTTGATAGGTTGATATTTATGACGATATCGGAGCCACTAACACAACTATAAAAGGTTGATAGGTTGATATTTATCACGATATCAGAGCCATGACTAGCACAACTATAAAAGGTTGATACTATGAAAATCACCTGAAAATCACCTTAAAAGAAACAATGACACTATGCCATGTGACAACCATTTGTCATTCCTCTGCATGCATATTTTTTTTGTTGTCCATCACTGTTGTTTTCGATTACATGTGACAAATCGTGGGCACACTTGGATTTTGAGTAGAAGCAAAGCTGTTAGAAGAATATTGAGTCGCTCTATGGTTGGCCCACAAAATTTTATTTTCAAAAATAGTGTGTTAGTTTATATTTTCACCTGGTTGGAATATTTTAATTCACTGAAGTTGGGCTTCCATGGATTTCCTTCCTGGTTCCATTAAGCATTTGTGTTACATTTGATCAAAAGATATGGTGATCCAGCCACTAGACGAGCTGGAAATACCGGTGGATTTACTAGCTTGTAATGCATGAGTGCTTCATCATTGGGGATTGTAGGCATTGCATCTATAGGAAGGCTCCATTGTATGTTGTAATTTGTTAAACATGAAGTCGAATTAAAAGAATTTCGGTACCAACCTCGCCGTCCTCAGCCGTCCGCGGCCCATGCCACCAACGCCAAACTACTATGCCGTCCTAGTGACTCCACCGTGCATTCATGGATTCCGCATGACAAAATTGAAGAATTCTAGAGCTTCCCTCATCTATAAATTTGTAATCTCTCCTCTGCCTGAGCAATCCAAGCCAAGGCAAAGCCTTCCATGAATAATAGAATTATGTGTTTTTCTTGTTCTCCATTTGTGTTGTTTTTTCTCTGTTTGTTAAATTCTGTTGTATGCATTTTTCTAATATAGAGTTGCTCTCCTCTGATCCCATCAATTGGTATCGGAGCTGGGAAATACCAAGTTTCCCACAACGAAATGATAGTTGGTGTTGTGTGCAAGACAAAGCCTGGATCTCCGCTCTTCGAGGGTTCGATTCTCTTCACATGCAAGCTGCTCCTTTAACTGTCTTTGCTCAGAAGCCTCCTGTTGTTGCAACTATCAGTTGTTCCCTCATATTATGAGAACTTTCGGGCCCTGCATATCTGTGGGTGTCGTTCTCTTTCATGATGTTAAGCTGTCCGGGGCGCCTGTCGCACATGAAAAAAATTAAACAATAAAATGGTTGTTGCAACGTGTGATTGAGTGGCTGCCACACAACATCAATATCCTGTCGCAGCGAGTGCCGTGGATGACTCTGTAAGATGCAGGTTGTCGTTAAAGAACAGCATTAAAATAATTCGATGCTTTGTGTGAGTGTTTTTTGGGGTTGAATATTGAATTTGTGAACACAAGTGTGAAGTTATAGTTCACACTTTATTTATTTAAAGTTATATTTGGATTTTATTGTTAAAGAAGTTATATTATTATTTAAAGTTAAGTAATAGTTTATATTAAAAAAAAGGGGTAAGAAGTAATTAAAATATATGTTTTTAAGGGAGATTGATCTTGGCAAAAAAGAGAAGAAGAAGGTGTAATAAGATTTATTTGGTAAGTGGAGTTTTCTTTTTTTTGTCTGTGAATTTTATTGATTATGGAGACAACAGTGATTGACATGGAGAAGTTGAGCAGGGCCAATTTTTTCCCAAGGAAATCACAAATGCATGATATACTGATTTTAAATGATCAGTGTTTTTTGATTGAGGGTGTAACAAAGAAAACCTTATTGATGATAGATGAGGAATGGAATAAGCTAGATAGAAAGTTGATTGCAACAATCCGCCAGTATCTAGCAAAGAATGTGTATTTCATTGTGTTTGGAGAAAAGATGGCACAATGATTATGGAAGAAGTTCCATGATCTATATGAGAAGAACATGGCATCAAACAAAGTGTTCTTGATGAAAAATCTTTATAATCTCAAGATGAAGGAGGGTGCTTTAGTTGCTGAGCACTTGAATGAGTTGAACACTATTACTAGTTAGCTTGCCTCTATTAAAATCATTCTAGATGATGAAATTAGAGCCATTTTGTTAATGTGTTCTATGCCAGAAAACTAGGAAAAATTAATTGTAGCTATGAGCACTTCAACGACTGCAGGGACCCTAAAGTTTGATGATGTTAGCAACAATTTAATGAATGAGGAGTTGCGACGCAAGTCAATTACAGAAAACCAGGGAGAAGAAGCTCTAACTTTAGTTGATCATGGTAGGAGAATTGATCGAGGACGACAAGGGAGATCATGATCGAGAGGCCACTCAAAATAAAGGAGGGTTAGGATCATCTGCTTTCATTATGGCAAAACCGGACACATGAAGAAAGAATGCTGAGTCTGGAAGAAAGGAAAAAAGGATCAGAGACTGGCCAATATAAATCACAAGTCATCCAACACCAATGAAGCTGAGACTACTGCTGTAGTCACAAATGGTGATGTGTTATTTACTGTTTCAGTAGAAGATGTATGTTTATATACATCTAACAATAGCTTTGATTGGATCCTTGACTCTGGTGCATCTCATCATGTAACGCCATGCAAAGATACTTTTTTTGCATATAATCCTGGTGATTATAGTAGAATGCATTAGGGGAATAATCACTTTTGCAGTATTGTTGGGGTGGGAGATGTCCAGATCAATATGAAGGATGACTAAGATATATTTTTGAAACAGGTCAAGCATGTACCAGAAATGCGTATGCGTTTGATCTCTATGGGACGATTGGATGATGAAGGATATTCCATAAGCTTTGGAAAATGAGGTTGGAAAATTAACAAAGGAGCATTGGTCGTGGCCAAAGGACCCAAGACAGGAACATTATATACATTGAAGGCAATGATAGGAAAATTAGATTTGGTTGCTATCACAAAAGAAGGAAATTCAACAGCTCTATGGCATAAGCCCTTGGGTCACATGAGCGAGAAAGGCTTAAAAATCCTTCTTGTTAAAAATCTACTACAAGGTTTGAAATCCTATAATCTTGATATTTGTGAAAATTCTATATATGGTAGACAAATAAGGGTTTCATTCCTTAGAGTTGGCCATGACATAAAGAAATGTGTTAGAATTGACACACTCATATGTGTTTGAGCTTGTTAACATCAAGTCATTAGGAGGAGCATCATATGATGCATCCAGGAAGGTTTGGGCCTACCTTATGAAAAGTAAAAGTGAAGTATTTGAAATATTTCAAAATTCCATGTTACTATTGAAGGAGAGACTAACAAATTGCTTAAGTGCTTGAGAACATATAATGGTGGAGAATATTGCTCAAATGCATTCAAGGAATATTGTAACAGGTTTGGCATAAAGCATAAGAAGGCTGTAGTTGGTACTCCTCAACAGAATGGTGTCGCATAAAGGATGAATCACACCATTATGGAAAATGTGAGAAAGATGTTGTCCAATTCTGGTTTAGAGAAGCATTTTTGGGCAGAATCTGTAAGGACAACTTGCTATCTTATAAATCGATCTCCAAGTATAGTCTTGGATGTCGACATCCTTGAAGAAGTTTGGACTAGTAAGAAGTTGAATTGTTCTCACTTGAAAATCTTTGGATGTGAAGCATTTGTACATATTCCCAAAGAAAATAGAACTAAGCTAGATGATATATACATGAAATGCATTTTTCTGGGATACGCATATGAAGAATTTGGTTATCATCTATGGGATCGAGTCAAACATAAAATAATTAGAAGAGAGGATGTTATATTTAATGAGTCACAAATGTTTAAGAGGACTGTTGTTGAGCTACAGGTCATGAAAGTTATTGACAGTTTTGAAGAGCAATATGAAGGCATCCCACCAATGCAAGAAAATGAACAACAAATTCAGGAGCAAGAATGACAACAAGTGGAAAATGGTGAACACCAAGAAGAAGGAATATTGTAGGAACCTTTACAAGAGATTCAACCCGATAATGCACCACCACAGTTGGTTCGTAGATCTTCTAGGCCTCATAAGCCTTCACAAAAGTATCCTCCAAAATATATATTATTGACTAATGAAGGTGAGCCTGATTGTTTTCAGGAAGCTTGTAAAGTTGAGCACAATAAAGAATGGAAGAAGAAATGAACTCTTTGCTGGAAAATAAAACTTGGGAGTTGGTAAATCTCCCAAAAGGTAGAAAGGCTCTACAAAACAAATGTGTTTGCAGGATTAAGCATGAAGGTGATTAAAAGAAGGAGAGGTATAAAGCAAGGCTGGTGGTGAAGGGATTTTCCCAAAAATAAGGTATTGACTTCACTGAAATTTTCTCACCTTTTATTAAGATGTCATCCATTAGATTCATTCTTGGTATTGTTGCTGATTTAGACTTAGAATGTGAACAATTAGATGTAAAAACTGCTTTCCTTCATGGTGAATTGGAGGAGGAAATTTATATGGAGCAACCAGAAGGCTTCATAGAGAAAGGAAAAGAAGACCTAGTTTGTAAGTTGAAGAAGAGTCTCTATGGGTTGAAACAAACACCTCAATAATGGTACAAGAAATTTGATTCATTCATGTTGGAACATGGTTTTCATAGGTTGGAAGTTGACCATTGTGTCTATATTAAGAGGTATGATCAAGGAAAGTATCTCATATTATTGTTATATGTGGATGACATGTTGATTGTTGGGCATGATAAGACTATGATCAATAGGTTGAAGAAAGATTTGGACAACAAATTTGCAATAAAGGATTTGGGGCTAGCACAACAGATATTGGGCATGAGGATCATGCGTGACAGGAAAAACAAAAGGTTGTGGTTGTCACAAGAAAAATATATCAAGAAGGTGCTTGACAAGTTTAATATGAAGGATGCCAAACCAGTTGGTACACCCCTTGCATTTCACTTCAAGTTGAGTATTGATTTATGTCCTAGTGATGAAAAGGATAAGGAAGAAATGACCAAGATTCCTTATGTTTCAACATGTGGAAGCTTGATGTATTCCATGGTTTGTACACGACCAGATATTGCATATTTAGTGGGAATGGTGAGAAAGTTCCTTGCCAATCCAGTGAAACAACATTGGCAAGCAGTAAAATGGATTTTGAGGTATCTCAAGGGTACTAGTCATTATTGTTTATGTTTTGGTCATAATGAGACTGCGCTTGAAGGATTCATAGATGCAGATATGGCTGGAGATATGGACACCAGAAAGTACACTACAGGTTATTTGTATACATTTGCAAGTGTAGCAGTATCTTGGGTGTCAAGGCTACAAAGAATAGTATCTCTCTCTACAATAGAGGGAAATTACATAGCTGCAACAGAGGCTTGTAAAGAGATGTTGTGGATGCAACGATTCCTAGGAAAGATAGGGATAAAGAAGGAAAAGTAAGTGCTATATTGTGATAGTTAGAGTGCCATTCACTTGGCGAAAAACCCAACATTTCACTCAAAAACGAAGCACATGGAATTAAGGTACCATTGGATTCGACATGTGTTGGAGAAGGACAATTATCCTTGGAAAAGATCCATAAAGATAAGAGCCCTGCTGATATGATCACAAAGATTCTGCCAAGAAATAAACATGAGATATGTAGAGGCATGGTAGGACTCGGTGTGACTTGATTCAAGATTCTTCATTCGACTTCAAGTGGGAGAACGTTAAACGTGAAGCTGAATTAAAAGAATTTATGCGCCAACCTCGCCATCCTTATCCATTCACTGCCCATGCCACCGATGCCAACCTACTACGTTGTCCTAGTGACTCCACTGTGCAATCATGTATTCCACATGACATAATTGGAGAATTCTAAAGATTCCCTCATCTATAAATTTGTAATCTCTCCTCTGCCTGAGTAATCCAATCCAAGGCAAGGCCTTCCATGAACAATATAAGTTTGTGTTTTTCTTGTTCTCCATTTGTATTTTTTTTTCTTTGTATGTTAAATTTTGCTATCTACATTTTTCTGATATAAAGTTGCTCTCCTATGAGCCCATTATAATTTTGGTTATTGCATTGACTGTGGTAATTTTGGTGTTTCACTTGGAAAGCCCCCTTGCATCTCTACACATGTTTGATACCCACAAAATATTGGTAGCTCTGGATCCAGGTGCACTCTATTTGGAAGCACCAAGTTGTTGTTGTTGAAGGAATCCACTTCCTTCCACCTTGTTGAAGCTCTTTCTCTTCAGACGACCCATGAAAGTATCTGCCATTATTGTACTCAAAGTCCGACGTATCGTTAATCAAATGACTGAAACCCTTCTGAATTCTCCATCTAAATATTTCACTCATTTTCATATCTTCTGCAGTGTGGAGGTTAACTGAGTTCTCCACCTCATCGATTCTAATCAAAATGCCATCTTATTGTCTATTGTTTACCGAAGGGGATGACCTAGAGATTGTTTGTGAGGAGATCTTCCAGGCTTTGATTCGAAGATGTTTATGGTCTGACATCTCAAATCCCATTTTGTAAAGACTGCTCTTCCAATTAGTTTTGATCTTGGGATTGTTGATGATGTCTGAAATTTTAGCATACGAGTTTTGCAGTTATGTTTGTTGGGCTTCACAAAGTTAACTGCAGAGGGAGGTCAATGTCTATAGTATGACACGAGGATTGAAGCAGTCAAGATTGATGGATTTTTTTTGGTAACACACTACTAATCATGATCTCTACAATGTGACTATTATTCAAGGGTTACCATGTAGTGTATAACCCTTATGGCGGCCATAAATTCATGTTATTTCATAGATTTATGGGTATGGGCATTCTTATCTGGATTGTATATTTTGAGAATATCTTGAAATTTGATTTAGATTTGGTACCATGTAGTGTATAACCCTTATGGAACCATAAATTCATGATATTTCATAGATTTTTGGGTATGGGCATTCTTATCTGGATTGCAGATTTTGAAAATATCCTGAAATCTGATTTAGATTTCGACACAAATTTTGAGAATATCTTGAAATGTGATTTAGATTTGGACAATATCCTAAAATCTGATCGACAACAAAGAAGTTAATTATTTGACTTTATTGCTAGGATTCTAGAATATTCCCAAATTCGATTCCAGAATATTACTGAATGCACAATAAAATAAGTTCAACAAATCCATAAGGAACTTTAGTGTCAACCATGAGAAAAAGGCAGGCACACAATTTTTATCTCAAGACACAACAAAAAACTAGGGAAAAAGGCTTTATACCATATTTGCCATATTCAACCCATTGTATTAATCTCATAATCACTAGCACTATGATTGATCTATGCCAAGCAAGCAACTATAGTGACTGTGATGAGAAAGAGCCATGCCCATATTTCTTATCTCAACTTCACCATTCAAACACAAAAAAGAGTGGACATTGATTTTTCTTAACATGCTCAGGGTACAATGATTATGAGATATTACAAGATATGAATGTTCTCCATAAGCAAAATCTTCCAAGGGTTGTCTATGCCTCTCGTAATCACGGGTTGGCCATTCATTTGTGTTTTCAACCATTTCTATGCGCTTTGAACGCAGCTAACAACGATCGAAGAAGAATTTGCAAGTTGGATCTATGTCCATTCCAAACCCTAATTTGCATACATAGAAGAACAATTTTATTTGAGAAATTGGAGTGCAGATCTCTTCTCTTAACACATGGACACTAAGATCGAAGGAGATCATCCATGCAACATTGGAAAGTGAGATTTCCCATTATATTAAGTGGCTAGCAGACTATTCACCTATGCATCGTTTTTATTTTTGTTATATGGATGTATCATTGCTTGTTCCCTAAATGGAATAATGGTCTACCCATTGGTGGGATGCTATCACCAGGATTGTGCAAAACTCTGTCGAGCTTGGACAACCCTTGGGATAGTTTAATTCCCTCAAAGGTGGTTCCCATAGTCAACCCTTCCCCATGAGATTTGAACATGTGACCTAATGGGAACTAAACCCCACAAAAACCAATTGGTCCACATCTCATGGGAATATAAATTTAAAATTTATTCTTAAAGGAAATAAAATGGATTTTTTGGAAAAAGTTAAAAAGAGGATCAATTGCTTATGGAATATTAAAAAAAATAAAAATAAAATTTGGTTGTGATTGTCCTAGATCCACCCAAAATTGAATGAATGGATTTAAGAACAATTGTACAAAGTGTTATTGTATAAGAGAGGAATTACAAAAAAATGTTATAAAGGGACCAACTTGAAATAAAATAAGTTCTTCTAATAAGTTATCAAAAATAAATACATTGTAATCACACTTCAAGTGTGCATGATTGGTTGTACTCAACATTGGTGATATAAAATCAATCAAGCGTGATATATAAGCACATAATCAAGCGAGTAAAATTAAAACATAACAAATAGGTAACACATGAAAACATTTTCAAAATGTGTCTCAAAATATCAAAGATTTGCAAGAGCATAACCATGAATTGCAAGATAAAATTAAATCACTTCAAAAGAACTTACATCATAAACAAAACATAAATGATCAAATGGTTGCTACATTACAATCAGTGAATGATCTTTAAAGACAAATATATATGAAGGATCAATTGATTAATGCATTTCAAATAAAATTAAGAGAAAAACAAGATCGGCTTGATGACATGCTTGATGCAACATCTATAGCTAAGATTGATGCAATTTGTGACACAAAGTACCTCATACAAAAGAATAATACAGCCTGTGATACGATGAACTAAGCTAGAAGGTTGATGTAAGTTGTGACACAAAGGAGCCAATAGAGAAGATTGATGCAAATGTAATATAACAGATCTTATCGAAAAGTTTGATGCGACATATGATATAGATGAAATCATTCAAAAGGTTGTAGCAGAGGAACGCCAGTATACAACTATAATTATGTGTAGACTACATATGAAGTATAATAAGTAATTGTATTGTTGAATAAGAAATGAATGGTGATTACAAGCCTTCGTGGTGGTGTGCTATGATAGGCATTGACTAGCTACAAAGGTAAATGGTCACATTGTTTGATCTTAGCCCTTCATATTTAATTGTGTCATTATTTGCTTAATTAATAATTATTATTATTATTTATTTAATTAATGTTTTTATGATTTTTTTTATTCATAACATTTCCACCCCTTTAGAGATGCTTTGTATTCAAAGCATAACAAGAAGAGTTTTCTCCAGTTGAACACACTATTATGAACTAACATCTATTTACTTGGAATTTGTTTATGCCTTGTGAGTTGATGAAGTTCTCAAATGTATTTGCACCTTGCTTGAAGTTGGCAGCGTTAACACCATATAATTTATATTGTCATCCTTGCCAAGTAAACTCCATGAAATGTAGTATAGCTTCCTAATTGTATTAACCATTCTGCACCTAGCACTATATCCATTTCGGATTTAAGACTTCTGTGGTTAATATCTTCTAACTTAGTAACCGAAGAACCCACAGTAAAGACCATTTTTTGTCAACGTTTCAAATCCCAACAGGGATCCATCATCAGGACTATTATTGAATGATGATAGAAGAAGAGCTCCAAGGTAAGAAATAAATAGTAATGAGGTAAGCTTGTTATGATTGAAGGAAAAGAAGGTCGGCTGATTTGATTAAAGCGAGTCGACTGCTCAATAATTAATATTATCCAGAAATTTTTATTTAGATTTTTTATTTAATAAATTAGGTTTATTTTAATTTTTTGATGATGGAATTAATATTAATAAAAAGTAAAGGTGAAATTCCTTAGTGATATATACTTATATATTTTTAATAATTAATAATTTTCTCATAATAAAAATAATTATTTATTTATTAATTTATTTTACATATTATTTATTTATTTTATTATTTATTTTATTTTTATTTATTTATTAATAATTAATTTTATTATATTATAATAATAACACTTTCTTTCAAATAATTTTTCCTTCTTTCAAATAATTTCTCAAAGAATTTTTTCAATAATCTAAACTAATTCATAATAATAATTTATGATAATTAATAAGAATAGTAACAATAATATTAATAGATAATAAGTATTATAATTGTAATGAATTATTATTATTTATAGTTATTAAAAAATATAATATAAATATTAATAATAATAATTAATAAATATTAATATATAATAGATATCACTTTTTTATTAAACAAAATATTAATGAGATAATTAATTATATTAATGATATTATTTATTAACTTGAATATTATTATAGGGGTTAATTCTTTATTTTATGAACCAATGGGAATACTAAAAGTTTATAATAATCTATATACTAACTAGTGATAACTTATAATAATTTTATTAATAATAATAAGTAATAATTTATAATTGATAATAATTGATTACTTAGTAAAAAGTTTTTAATTTTTAAATATTTTAATTAATAAAAATTAATTAATCTTTCTGTAGTTCTAGTTCTTGTATATGGATTGAAACCTTATGACATTCTCCTATCTCTTCAAACTTTTGTCTAGTAGTGAAAATCTCGATTAGGTCCTTAATTGGGCATACACAAAGACCAAGTTTTTTAGCAAGATCAATGTTTATACAATTATGAGTACTACCAAAATTTACAAGTATATTGACATTTCTGCCTCTTATGATCCCTTTAAGATTAAATGTTTTATGATGTAATATCCTTGTCATGTTTGTTGGCGGTGTAGTAAGATTAGTGTTCTTTCTTCTCGGAGACTGGGTTCTCCGCTTCTGAAGATGTGGTGGAATGTATTTTGGAGTCGCTTGTTTTTAATTTTTTGAAGAATTTCTTTCTTCATTATGATTTTGTTGGACATATGAGATTGCGACTAATGATTCTTTTTGTGATGTTTCCTTACGGTCTGAATCTTCATTGTGTGCAATAATGATTTCTTCATCAGGTTCTTGTACTACAACTTGCCTTCCATCTACTATTTTGCACTGGCGTAAGGACATGTCTTCACATTTATGTCCTAGTGTCCATTTTTCTCCACACTTGCGACAATTATTTTTCTTCTTTATCCATTTTTCTGACTCATTACTTGAAGTGTCTAACTCTTTCTCAACTTCATAAGTATATAGTTTCTTGTTAAGGAATTTGTGTTTTGACCTCCATTTGTCACCACAATATCAACATTAGTATTGTTGTTTGTTTTCGTCTTCTTTGAATGATGGCATGTTGAACTTATGTTTTTGTTCAATAAGCCTTGCCACATGTCTAGCTTCTTCAATAGTTTGTGGTTTGTACAGTTTCATTTATGCATGAATATAGTCTTTAAGTCCACATATGTACATTTTAAGTAGTTGTTCATTAGTGAATCCTCTTTGTTGTGTGGCCAATACTTCCCGTTCATGGGTATATTCACTTACAAAATCCCTTTCCTTGAGATGAACAAATTTGTTGTAATAATAATATTCTTCTTCATTGTAGAATATTTTTAGCAAGGCATCCATGAAGTTCTTCCAATGAAAAGAATGAGTGCCACATTTTCTGGACCACCATAAGAACCAATCATATGATTCTTCTTCCAAATTGTTGGATGCCCTCATGATTTTCTCATGTTCACCTAATGTTGGGTTTGATTCGAAAATGGATTCCATTTTATGAACCCAAACAATAACGGCCCTATGGTTTTTAACATCATATTTGGGTAACTCCTTTTTAATTCGTTGATAGTCATTTTCTAGAAATTTAGTGTAATACTGGCTACTTGAAAAGCATATCTCAGGCAGGTTAGTAGGTTCATGCACATTCATGTTTTGTGGGGCTAGATTTTGGTCCTTGAAAAGTTTGGACTGTTAGCATGTCCACTATCTCCATTAATTGATTCAGTTGTTGGTTATGGTCGTCATGTCTTTTGGTGGTTTCATCAAATTTGTCGTCTCTTTGTAGTATCTTTTCCATTATCAATGTTAATTTCTTTTGGAATTCGTTAAATTCCATTTGTATTTTTTGTAAATTACCAAGACGATATCATGCACCATTGACACCATCTCTGCAATGGCTAATATCGATTTGTTAATTCTTCTTTATTCACCATTTGCTTTTTTTTCTTGGCAAAACCCACTTTTTTTGAACTATTTACTTGTATAATAATAATAATACTAATAATAACAACAACAATAATATGTTTTTTTTTTTTTTTAATAATTTAATATATATAACTCTACTATATATTGTATAACCCTAATATAATTACATAGTTGATATATAATTAATAGTAATATAATTGTATAATTGAATTAAAATTTATATAATTATACCAACCACGAGGTTCGAATGGAAGTGATGGACCACATGATTTGAATGGAAGTAATTACACAATAAATTGAGGTGGTTTGGCAGATGAATTGCAGTAGAGTGGACATGGGGTCGGATTATCAAGAAATGATAGAAGGGAGACAACAAATTGGTTGGGAAGGGACACAATTAGGAGGGAGCACAATAGTGGCTCGAAGGAAGGGATGTGGCTAGGAAAAGTGATCACAACAGGGTAACAAGGATAGGCAGAGGGGCCGAACTATGATAACGACAGGGTCATTTCATTAAGAAGGAAAAAGACACTGCAAGGTTTGAACGATGGAACAAAATATGGATGTGACTATGCATGTATGGAAATGATGTGGGAGAGGGAAAAACCATGAAGGATGGAATAATGTAGCACGAAGGATGGTTGAATTGATAAGCAGGTGAGAGGATCAGAGGCTTTGATACCACTATAGTAGAGAAGAATGCTGATATGCAAATATAATTGTGTGTAGACTGTGTATGAAATATAGTAAGCAATTATATTATTGAATAAGAACTAAATGGTGATTACAAGCCTTCGTGGTAGTGTGCCTATATAGGAATTGATTGGTGATGAAGGTGAATGGTCACATTGTTTGACCTTAACCCTTCATAATTAATGGTGTCATTAATTTCTTAATTAATTATATTTATTTAATTAATATATTATATATATATATATATATATATATATATATATATTATATATATATTATATATATATATATATATATATATATATATACCAATAGTATGTCATGTGTTCACAAGTTACATCAACCTTTGTTTATGAATCAAAAAATAAAAAAAATAAAATATATATATTATATATATATATATATAATATATATATATATATATATTTTATATATATTTATTTTTTTTTAATTTTTGATTCATAACAAAGGTTGATGTAACTTGTGACACATGACATACTATTGGTAGTTGATGCTCATTTTGATACAAAAGACCTGATGAATATGGAATGATGTTGTCAATTAAGGAAGGAAATAATGCTTAAATATGACTTAGAAGGAGAATCATAGAATGACAATTATATGAGTAGCAAAAGAAAATGTGAAGAAGCAAAAGAAAAATCAAATGGATTTCCAAGATGTTTTTTAGATCTTGGGAAGAGTTATCATTCAACAAAAATCAACATGGATTAATATATGACAAAGGAAACATCGTGCATATCCCATATTACTCAAAACTATTTTAGTTTGTGAGCACAATATTTTTTGAATATGTTCAAAATTTTGGTAATAAGTGCCAACATTGTTAAACAGTTGAACACATGAAGAGTCAATGTTTTGATCTTCATCCTTATATTCATTGTGGGAAGACAAATCATCTATCTGAAAATTTTTGAAAGGAAAAGAAGGTTAAGAAAACAATCCATTATGAATGGATAAATGCTTGGAGATGATGGAATCAAAAGGTAAATAAACTACATAACTCTTGCCGCCTAGTTAAGACAAAGGTAAAGACACAGAGAAATGGAAAAATTAAAAAGCTATCAAGAAATTATTTGAAAGGATTTTGAACATGACCAGATCTAATTTTATATGTTCTTTGAATTCAAAGATGGTACTTTCCACACCTCAAGGGGGAAAGCTCAATGACAAAAATAAACTCTCCTACAACTTTTAGGAGGAGGGGGGATTAAGTTGATGCTGTAAACATGATTAGTGGTCAACTAGAAACCATCACATTGTAACAAGCGAAATTGGTTAGTGGTAAATCATTAACCATCAAATGAAGTGAATATGGTTGGTGGTCAACCAAGAAAACCACCATATAAAGAATCCAAAGCTCCAGCTTGGATCCTTTCAATAAAAATTCTCACCTTGCACCTAACAAAGGGGAATATCAAAGATTAGGCTTCAAGATTTTAAGTCTTATCATAATCAAATTTCAATCAACATTTGAGAATTCTAGTATAGCAACTAGTCTCCTCAAATCAATAAAATCAACTATTCTGATGCTAATTAGAAGGAGTGGGGATGTTCAAACATAACAATTGTTCACCTCTAGATATTGATGAATCTTTATGCATATCCTCATCGAAGCTCAATTCAGTAATTTTAGATTTAAGATGACACAAGTTATTGGTACTATTATTTGTTAATGTGGAAGATCAATGACAAATTAAAACCATGGGACAATATTCCACTTTTTTAGAGGACCAATTTTGACTATTGAAGTGCTCAATTGGGACAAGGGAAAGTTTATTTATGAAGAAAAGTCCACGTGCACAAAATTTCAGGTCGACCCAAAAGAAAATTGGACACTCTTGGAAGTCTATAAATACAAGTGACCTCAAACTCATTTGGACATCATTATGAAGCATTCTTCTATTGTCTTCTTTGGTTTTGGCTCACACAGGTCTGAGGTAGTTCACAAAGATTGGCTGACACAAGTTGGGAATTGCAGGGTCTGAACCTCACATGTGTGATCTAGGGTTTTTGTTCCCAGCCACAGACATGCTATAGGGAAATTTCGGTTGTAACCACAGGCATGCAGGCCTACACATGCGGTTGAAGGGTTTCAGTTGCACGGAGGACACTCTCTCTATGTGGTTGAGACCCAGGGTTTGGATTTTACAATTGACTGCATATTTCTTCAGTTGATCGTAGAGTTCAATAGTTGACGGTAGACAATGAAAATTGATCACAAGCTTTTGAATTAGGGTTTTGATTATTATCATTGTTGGATTCATCTCATGGATGCTGTTTAGTTGATTTTGTTGGATAGGATTATGGTAGAAGATATGGATCATTGCACTCTCTTTTATTGAATCATTCAATGACAATCTAATAAGAAGAATTTGAAAGGGTTTTCCCCGTAGTGGGTTTTGCTCCGGTCTCCAACCAATCCTGGTGTCTCTATGTGTAAATGATTTTCTTATATTGTTCCTTTATGTTCTTCTGCATTGATAATGATATCGTTATTTCCATATAATTGCATATGTTGATGAATAATGAGGTAAATCTGAATAATGTTATGATGTTTTGGGGTGAATTCTATATGTAATTGTTGAAATGCAATTATCTAAAGCAAAGAACAATATATCCCTAAGAACTATTAGCATGGTATCAGGAAGAAAAGTCATTGAATATCACCCTTATGAAGACACCTTTTTTGGAAGAAAGAGATTATGGAGGAAACATAAAAGAAGGCTAGGGTTTGAAGGAAACCCTAGGAAATTTGTGTATTAGGGTTTAATGGATATTATGAGGTTAGGGTTTGGAATAAACCTTGGATTATGACAAAGATTTGAGATATACAATCTAGAAACCCTAGCAGGATTAGTGTAAAGATGTTCTAGCACTTGTGACATGATTGATGTAGCCCTAGATGGGATAGTCTCAAATTAGGCTTGTTTGCTGATAAAGTTTGTTGAAATATAATGAAGGCAACAATGCTATATGGAAAATGTACAATCATGTCTCTTGAAGGCTAGTTCAAGTGGGAGATGATCACCTCCCATTGAAGATAAGTAATGTTTCAATTTATGCTACTTCTTTGTCTTTAATTTTGTTTAGATATATTTATATGATCATTGTTTATACTTCCTGCATGTATATTAGAGTATTTGGATACTTCTAACCTCTTGATGATATGTGATAAGTGTATCCTTATTAAGGATCACCTAAGGTGCAGGAAAATATGGCTAGTGAAGGAAGAGAAGAGCTAGTGCTGGAAAAGGAAAGAGGCATCTGATGAAAAATTGACAAAGTACTCTAGCTGCCAATTTCAAATAAGAATATGCAAAGGTATCTGAATGTTATAAGGTATGTATATTGTTTCAGCTGCAACATTGGATGGCAAGGTAAGCCCTAAGGTATGATGGGAATATCACCTGCAAAACTGGCTCATGCATGCATATGAAAGTAAGTTTGATTTATGGTACATGTGATATTTATTGGTGCTCTTGATATTTGACAAGTATCTTAGATTTTCGACATTATGGGTTTCTTGATCCCATAAAGAAGACTAGCACATTGATTCTTATACATGGTAGCTTGATACTATTGTTAACGCTTGTGGCAGGCATTATAAACTTGATGATAAGAGTGTAACAATAAGATTGATATTCATGATCTTTTTTTTGAACATGGGTAGATTTTGATAAGCTTAGTAATTATGACATATGGTAAAATTGGATGCCCTATCTTGAAGATTGGATAATATAATAAAGAAGTGATGAAGTGATTATGATCCTTGAAGTATGATGATACGCTGCCCTAATCATATGAATCTAACCCTTGATGAAAGTTTGATGTCATGTTCATATGCGATGATGAAGTAGCTGATGCTAACATGTTGTGACCATGAAGAATATATGTTTTAGAACCTGATGTAGTTTGATTTCACGATCTAACAGTTTCGCTGATGCATGACAATATTATGATAGACATGTTGATGAATTGAATAATGATGATTGAAGTGACTTCTCATTGAGAGGGAGAAAATATCCATAAGATCCCTTCACCTATTATCATTTGCATTAAATATTATGATAGACATGTTGATGAATTGAATAATGATGAGTAAAGTGAATTCTCATTGAGAGGGAGAAAATATCCATAAGATCCCTTCACCTATTACCATTTGCATTAAATGTATAAACAATTCTTTATTGTTGAAGTAATTTTGGACATAAATAGACAAATATATGATGTTCTTAGTCTGCAAAAAGTTCTGGTATGAGAAAGAGAATGTTTTCCTAGTTTAAACCCCAACCGCACAGAAGAAGGCTTAAGAGTGCAGTTATAGGCCTCCCAACTGCACAAAAGAAGGCCTATGGGTGAGGTTGTGCCTGTAGGATACACAAAATGAACCCTTATGCATGAGATCAAGAGCACACTAGGAGTATGGTAGTCCTACATATGTGGAAAAGATAATAGAAAGTCCTATGAGCAGGGAAGCTTGAATGTTTGATTAGAGAATGTGAATGTGTTGACTAAACTAGTGTTTGTAGGGGACCGAAATATGCATATCAAGTATGACAATTTTGATTTGATAATTGAAGTTAGTATATGGCAATATTTGATAACAAGTTAGGGTTTTGTTTTGATAACTAATCATTTTTCCTTGATGACAATGCTATGTGGGCATAGTGATTAACTGGTATTCACTAGTGATTTTGTATTGGCATCACTAGCTTTGACACATTGACTATAAACAATTGTTATTCAATATGTAATAATATCACAATAAATGCATGAAACTTATATGGCTTATGCTTGATATATAATGACAAAAATAATTCATATTATGATTATGTGGATGGCCTGATGGAGTTTGATAATTTTTTGACATGATAATAGATGAAGTCATAACGTGGTATTTGGATGTTAGCTCTTCCCAACACCTAGTCTGAAGAGTTTGTCACAATGATATTGGCAGAAAATTTATAACTTTGATATTAGCTTTGATTTGGCATATAAGGCTTGATAAGTTAGCTTAGTTGATTTGATTTCACAATATTTATTTAAGGATGAATATATTGGTTTGGTCAATATAATGTTTGTAGATAACATTTTATGGTTTAAAGCAAGCTTCTCGAGCCTGGTATGTCTACATTGAAAGTTACCTGGTGAAGCGAGGAAGATGTGCCAATCCAAACCTCTACTTCAAAAGTGGTCTAAGGTATGACCTTGATTTTGGTTTTTTATGATGATGATCTATTATTGATAAGTAATGAGCCTATGATGATCAAAGTAAGAGGGAGTTTGCCTTTGAAGTTTGAGATGAAGAATCATGGCATGATAAATTACTTTATTAAGTTTCTAAAATAAAATATATATCGTGAAGTTGTTGAAGAGTTTTTGGAAAGTGAAAATTCAAATTCTTAGACACTTTGATTGAATTTCAAGAAGTTATGAAGAAATATTGTTGAACCTAACTTGGCAACCAATAGTTGATTGAAGCATTGATGTTCTGTGTGAACACCCATTCGTACGTATATATATATATATAATATATATATATATATATATATATATTATATTATATATATATATATATTGCATAGAATGTGAGTCAATTAATGATTGAACCACTTCATACACATTGGGTTTCCGAGCACACTTTGAGATATTTGCACGGGACAATCAATTTTTGGTTTGAGATATTCTTACTGTGATATATGAGTACATGGATGTATTGATCATTATTATTGAGATGGTCACATCTTGGTGCTGCTTTAGTATGAGATCTGACATGAAATTTTTGGATGATACGTTTGTAGCTTTAAGCATGACCGAGGTTGAGTGTAATGTTGTTAGCATGGATAGATGTGAGGCATATTGAAGAAACTTTTTGGAGAGATATTTTGAATAGGTTCTAGATGTGACAATGATACATTGCGATAATAAAGAGTGGGATCTGATTGACAAAGAATCCCATATATAGATGGGGATGTGATATCTTCATATATTGAGACAATACTATTGTACAAGAAAATATTAGTGTTACTCTAGGTTGTCATTGATGTCAATATGGAAGTGTTAGTGATGGAAAATTCTTTGATACATGATTGCCCATTGATGCCCATTGATGCCCATTGATCATATTGCTCATAGTGATGAAAGTTTGATATATGATGATATGATGAGATAGAGGACCCCAGTGGATTGAATATATATATATATATATATAGACAGAATAGAAGCAGTAAATCCGTGAAGCAATAGGAGAAAGAAGCCAAAGAGGAGAAGCCATCGTGAAGCCAAAGAGTAAGATGAAGAGTTTATTGAAAGCCATCAAAGAAGCAAGTTATTGGAGCAAGAGAAGCAGGTTATCGCATATGCCCAAGGGTAAGTGCTATCGAAAGAACAAATATGAACATTACGTCAGAGGAGTAGAGCTATCAGAAGTCAAAGGAAGAGCTATTGGAAGTCATCAAAGAGTAGCCAGTTGAAATCACAGGAATGAGAAGCCATAAGAAATCCAAGCCAAGAGTAAGAGTCTAAAGGAAGAAAACAACGTTATCGGAGGAGCATTGTGGAACCGATGGTCCCATTACAACACACCCTAATTAATATTGCATCCGCTGTATCAGAACCTTCGCATTGCAAGTTATGAAGGCTTGTCACATTAAAACCTTGATTGCGATATAATATGTAGACTCGATCAGTGTATGGTAACAACCCTAATGTAATATCGCGTCCGCCTATCAAAAATTTCATTTCACAAGTTATAAAGGGATGTCACATTAAAAACTATGATTGCGATATTATTGCGGACCCAACTACAAAACTATAACATAACTTAATGTAATATCGCATTCATTGAATCGCAAGTTTCAAAGGGATGACATGTAAAACCTCTGATTGCGATAGAGTTGTGGACCTGATGGATTCATTAAAAACAGTTCATTGAATATCACATCCGCTCCATCGGAAGACAGAGCATGTGCACACTTGTAAAACCTCCGATTTTTATGAAGTTGCGATTGCGGGATTAAAGGAATGACTCCGATTCTCATGAAATTGAGATTGCGGGATTAAAGGTGATGACGTGGCATGTGGGACCTCCATGTGGGTATAGTAGCTCTTATATGGTTTCCGTGAATAATCAAGAATATGGATAAAATACTCTCCGATATATATTTTTAATATACAAGTCGGCCTCCCTCCAATAGACGTGCCCTTTGGTCATTAGTAAAACTTGTATAAAAATGAGTTAAAATGCTTCAGTTCTAAGCATCTATCTCAAGCATAAAAATAGAACATAAAGAAGTTCACAACTCATGAACTTGGAGAGACAGAGGAAGCTGAAGGAACAGTAGAAAGAAAGCCGAAGGTCGAGTGAGCGCAGAGGAAGCTGAATATCAATGAGAAAGAAGGAAGCCGAAGGTCAAGCGACTCTGTTGAATGGGTTAATCTTTTAAAGGCTTGAACCCGTGATGAATTAATAGGAGAAGTATAGATCGTAACTCCAAAGAACAATTCAGTGAAGTGAAATAAGGTTTGATCTACCATCGTTTGAAGGGAGCAATAGACTATACCAGTATTGAAGTATTTGTTTGTATGATCCTTGGAAGTAAGTTATCGTGACACTAAGAACAGTAAGAAGTAGTCACTCTTGAAGCACTTACGACGACAGATAGAACAACGGGTTGAAACAAAGAATTGTTTTTTTGTGCAAACATTGAGGTTTAACGCAACTTATCAAAGATATCTTGTTGAAAAGAATCAACAGATCTTGGAGACATTATTGGAGATCATGATGGCTATTTGAAATCATCATGAGGTAGCTTTGCAGACTCTGTGTGGAAATATGAAGAGTTGTGAAGACTCCTTCATATGAAGATAGGTTGTCATTGATGATGTAGCATGGAGTCTATAGTGAAGCTATAGATTGACAGAACATAGTGAAGAAGATTTAGAGAGAAGTGTAATACAATCAAAACAATTCTTGACAGAGCAAAAGATAGGGTCGAAGCCCTTGGGGTTGGTGCCTTAGAATTGGAAGGATTGGTGTCCTTGGAGTTGGTGCTCCTAAATCCAAGGTTGGTGCCTTGACAAGATAGGGTCGGAGCCCTTGGGGTTGGTCCCTTAGAATTGGAAGGATTGGTGTCCTTGGAGTTGGTGCTCCTAAATCCAAGGTTGGTGCCTTGACAAGACAAGGTTGGTGACCTAGAGGTTGGAGCCTCACAAAAAGTCCAAGTTGGTGCTTGGCAACAGGTTGGAGCCCTATATACATTGTACTTGATTTATTGTAAATATTATATTAATAAAAGAATTTATTCTTATTGCTCATTTTGTGTTCTAAATATAAATGATTTAACTAGTGAAAATAACAATTCAAAAGGAATATTGATTCACTCCCCCCTCTCAGTATTTCCAACAATTAGTATCAGAGCCAGTACCTTCACTCAAAGTCTAACAACTTGAAGGTTGATCATTATGTTGTACCTCTGAGATAATAGTAGGTCAGCTACCAATGCCAAAGCATTTAAAATAATTGTTTTGGGGTTTTTGGTTTAAATTTTCGGAAGACCAATGAATGAAGACAGATGCAGAATTAAAGTAATTAATACTTTGGGTTATATTAATACTTCAACAAAGGGCTGCTATAAAGCATTATATAGTGATATAGATAAAAAAAATAGTGGTGAGTAGAAGACAACAAAAAATATGATTATCATAGTTTCCAGACTGTAAAACAGAACAATCATAAGTTGGAAAACCTTCTAAACTATGTTCCAAAGGTTCAATGTAGTATACTTAATGCTTACACAAGATGCTGATGATTTATTGATTAGAGGGGATTAGCTACACAGACAGTTGCATTAATCCAATCTTTGAATAGATGATCACTTTAGGAGCTTATAGGAATCAATTGAAACACAAATTGTTCCTACCTAGATATCTCTGTAAGTCATAAGCATATGAAGAAAAACATAATGATTAAAAACTGGAAAAACTTATAGGTTGACACAAACTGTGTAAAACTAGATTCAGAATCCTCTGCTTTGTATTAAGGTTCTAGAAATACTGAGTACATCAAGTGTTTGCAAAAGCTTCCTTGAAAGGTGGCTTCCAGGTTCAAAGTAGTATTAACAGTCAAGACTTTACAAGCAATGAACTATGAATCTTGAACTCCGAACCATTAACATATTGAGAAGAGAGTTATTTATACAATAATAAAACTAAGAAATATCCTAAAACTGATTAAGATTTATTCTAGAAAAGGGAAAGATCTTGATGCAAGAAGATAGGGGTAGCTATTGAATTGCTTCTTGCTGCCCCCTTTTATTCAGGTTGTGCTAACTTTGTTTGTCTGATATTTTGCCCGTTTGGCTGATCGGTTGTTGGTATCCTTCACGCTGGCAGATTGCTTCATTTAACCTTTTTACCCAATAATGCTTTAAATTATGTTTAATATGCTTTGACCTGGCTGAGTGACCTTTACTGTGATCTTTTCTACATTTACTGCACATTTCAGTTTTATTACTATGTTTTTCAACAGTAAAATCCTCATATTTGTCTTCCAACTGTTACACAAGCTTTTTGTTTACAAACATGGAACAACAGTTTCTACATGCAAAACATAGATACTTATTAAGAAAAACATGGTGACAGATGAGGTCGTTCACGGCTTTGCTGAGTTTTAAAGGATATCAGAAGGAGTCCAGGGTGTATTCGGAAGGAAAAATGATGGTTTTTTGGCTGCAGAGGCTTATGCAGGCTTCAATGTGTAAAACAAGCGAATAACAGAGAAAAATGGTCATTTTAGCTTTTAAACAGGAAGAACAATTTTCCTTTGAAATATGGCGTGATAGTGAATAGTAACCATTTGTCATTTTGTGGAAGACGGTTTTCATTGCATCGCTTATGAGGCACGGGCGGTTTTGGGAGGAGGTCACCCGAAATAACCAGAACCTGACATGTAGCAATGGAGGACGGTGGAAAAACCACTTTTCGGGTGGGTAATGCCTGTACAGAGAGCTAACCTGAAATCACCGAGGGCCATTGGATCTGAAGGCTTTAGATTAGATGGTGGTGGAGTGAAGAAGGAGTACGGAGGGTACGAATGATAAAAATTCGCGAAATGGCTATATTATGTTAAAAATGAGTTTAACGGAGTTTTATGGTTAAATGGAGGCTTAAGTTAATTCTTCTTTTTGAATCGTAAAACAATTTTACAAAGAAAACCTTTGCAAAACGCATATGGCGGATTTGAAAATATATGAATTGGAGCAGATAACGATATCGGGTCCGGGTCTATTCGCATATCGTAATTGCAGTATGGCGGGGGAAGGCCCATCGCAAAGGAAAATGATAAGGGGCAGATGCGACGTAGAATGAAATATGACATATAACTATGTCGGGTCCAGGTCTAACGCAATCGGAGATCATAATGCGCAAAGGGTTATGGTATTAGCGGGAAGCTGCGATGGAGGCAGATGTGATGTTGCAATAGGTTGTGATATATATAGTGTCGGGTCCGGGCTTCCATATCGAAGTCGGAGATCACAAAACATGGAGGGTTATGCTTCAGTTGGGAATTGTGATGGAAGCGGATGTGAAACAGGAATGAAACATGATTTATATTAGCCTTGGGTCCGGGTCTGTGACATATCGCATATCGCAATCAGGGAAAGGTGCATTCATATGAAAAGTTGCGATCCGCGAACATTTACGATGCGATATTTTAATAAAATACATAGTTTTTTAATAAAACTAAGGTTTTTCGGGATATTTAAATAAATGGAGTTAATATATACGGGAAGGAAACTTTTTAAGGGTTCATTACATTAAATTAATGTTAATATGAAATATGATCGGAAAGGTAAATAACACTAAGTATAATGCTTTTTATGAGTTTTTGCTTTTTATATATGCATTAATACTTAGGGAAAACATCATTTGTGGGTTTTTTTTTTGGGTTAAAAAGGATTTTACATGTAAAACAGGTTTTTCCATTGTAAAAAGGGATTTTAACCATAGGAAAAGGGATTTTTATGGAAAATGAATGAATATGAAGTATGAAGGTAGGAAGGGGAAATTAGTGAATATAGGGATGAATGGGAAGTTAATTAATTAATCTAGTAGACCTTCATTTGCCTTGTGTAATTGCCTCATGGACCTAGAAACATATGGTAAAACATGATAATGTACCTTTGTCCAATTAACTATCAAGCATTCTGCAACCTTCTTCTACTTACCCTTTGCTTATCCTATTATTTTTTCTTGACTTAATGGGTGCATTTAAGCTAGCAAACCCTTTTCCTTTCTTCTTATTTTTACAAAAGCAAACTATCTAAATCTACCCTTATAACCTCCAAGGTCTTAGATTAAACTGATGAGCACCTTATTATTCTCTATCTAACTACTAATCTGCCAAGCTTAAACAATTTGGCCAGATCTTTATTCACTAACTATAACATCAAATTTAAAGCATGAAGTAGTCAAGATTAAATTGTTTGACTGTCATGGGTTGTGGCATTTAAAACAAGCTGCACACAACCATTATTTTGCAGCAATAGAGTAATGGCATTTAGACTTGCTTGATTTCAGAGTTTATTTGTTTTCTTTTCTTTCTAACCTAACATTTTATTTGATATGGACATTATCATCAGATTTTTTTATTTTTTATTTATTTATTTTTTACTAACATTTTATTCACTATTGTTATGTCCATATCCCAACTTAACATTTTTTGAAATATTCTATCTTATCAAAACAAAAAAAAATGCTACAACATTGTCTCCATTTGGGGATTGCTTTCTCTTGTAGAATGTAGAGAACTTGCAGATCCATGTGCCTTCTCCTTGGGCTATGGAGTCTTTGCTGTAATAAAATCACATTGACATCTTGGAAAGGAAAAGAAAATTGGAGTATTTATAATGAAAACTATTTCAACTTCTCAGTACTGAATGTAATGTTTGATAAACCTTCCATTTACAGGATAAGTGGAATATAGCCCCTCAAGATTCTGCAGCACAAAAGTGTTATTATCCTTTACTTCAACAATTGATAAAGGTCCAAACCATAGATTGTCAAATTTACCATGCTTCCCTTTCTCTTCTCTCCTGGCATCCCATCTTAGAACTAGATCACCTTCCTTAAAGTCCCTTTCCCTCGCTCTTCTGTCAAACAGGGTCTTCATCTTATTCTGATATTTATTCAATTTATATTGAACTTCATCTATGTTTTCATTAAGTTCAATAATCTGATTTATTCTTCTAGAAAAATCATCAGGTTCATCTGTTGCATCTTACAAGAATTTTAAAATAGGGAAGGCCAAATTGGTAGGGAATATTGCATCTTTACCATAGACTAATTGAAATGGAGACTTTCTAGTTGATCTCTTTGGAGTAATTTTGTTTGCCCATACTGCATAAATCAAATGTGAATCCCAACTCTTCTTATGATTAGCTAGTGTATTTTTGATTACCTTTACCAAACTCTTGTTTGATGATTTTGCAAGGCCATTACCCTAAGGGTAATATGGAGTTGAATGATATAAAATAATCTAATATTTCTAGCAAAAGTCAATCATTTGAACACTAGAAAAAGTTGTTGCATTATTAGTTACAATTTGAGTTGGGCAACCAAATCTAGCTAAGATATTCTCCTCAATAAACTTAATTACTACTGCATTAGTAGCATTTCTGGCTGGAATTACTTCCACCCATTTAGAGAAGTAGTTTGTTGCAGTGAGAATCCATCTATGCTGATTACTTGAAGTGGGGTGAATTTCTCCAATAAAATCTAATTCCCATTGAGAAAAAGGTTCTGAAACTATTGATGGAACGAGTGAAAGAGTTGCTAATTTTTGTTTACCAGCAAACATTTGACAAGGAACACAACCTCTGACCTTTGCCCCTACTTGTAAGAACCATGTAGGCCAATAAAATACTCCCCTCAGAATCTTGTATGCTGTTGCTCTCTAAGCATAATGTCCCCCACAAAATCCTGTATGAAACTGATCAATGATTCCTTCAGTTTTTGATTCTGTTAAACATAATAAAAAAATATTTAGTGGATCCTTCCAGTGCAAATTTGCATTTACAATGCAGTAGTTGATTTATTTTAACTTAAGTGTTTTACATTGGGTTTTGGAGAACGATGTTGGACACTCAAAATTGATCAAGAAATTTACAATATCTTGATACTAGTTTGACAACAAATATTTTTCATCAATGTGTATAGGACTGATCTACTATGAAGGTAGAGGTTCTTGTGGTTTCTCTCCTCTAGGATGAAGGGAAGGTTCTTATGGATTCTCCCCTTTAGGATGAAGGGAAGGTTCTTGTGGATTCTCCCCTTCTGCAAGGATAGAAAGTTATTGTGTATTATTCCCTGGTATTTCTAAAACAGAATTGATTCCAAGTACTTTGCAGTTGGATTCAACTATAAGCTTAGCTAATCCTTGACCTTTTACTAGCTTGGTAGTCTTTATAGTTAGATCAAATTCCAGAATTTGAGTGATCCATCTACCTCTTTTCCCATTGGTGTTTGGTTGGGTTAAGACAATTTTCACAGCACTATTAGGGACATAAGAAGTTATAGGTGAGTGTAAGACATACATTCTGAATGATTTAAGGGCTTGAATCAGGGCATAGGCTTGCTTCTCAATGATGTCATACTTTAGCTCAACATATCTCATAACCTTTCTAACAAAGGCTATGGGTTGGTCATGGGAATCTTCAATTTGTTGTAATAAAACAATGTAAACTTTGAAACGGGAACTATAAACTCAAAACAAGAACTCTGGCCAAAAAACCCCGTTAAAACATCAAAAACAGTGCTAAAAACAAAAAGTGTTGGTGTTGGAATAACATCTTTTTTTTTCTAGGGTAAATTTTCAACATGTTTTAAAAATGGCGGTGAAAACCAATTTTTTGTGCAAAAATTGTCCAAAAAAACACCCTCAAAACGAAGTGTTGATGTTCCAATAACATTTTTTTTTTCAATGGTAAATTTTGTGCAAAAAACACCTTCAAAACTAAAAGTGTTGATGCTGGGATAACAAAAATTTTTCAAAGATAAAATTTTAACATTTTGAAATAATGGCGTAAAATATTTTATCATGACCTTGAAAAACATTACAATTTCAAAAAAATAATGAAAACATAAAATAAAATTAAAATTAAAACAATGAAACAACACAAAACAAAAAATAAAAATAAAAAATAGAAAAACATAAATCAAAATATACATTAGAAACAAAACATAAAAAAAAAATCAATCATAAAAATGTAAAGAAAAAAACAAAATTAACTTATAAAAGATAAAAATTAAAAAAAAAAAAAAAATTACAAATTATAAACAAAAAAATAGTAA
>APFE031467102.1:0-19854 GCA_000404065.3 Pinus taeda
GGATAACAAAACAAAACCGGAGAGAATTCTTGAAGTTTATCAAGACTCGACACAGATAGGCAGACTCGCCATTACATAGGAAGAAACAAAACAGGACATCTAACAGCAGTGGTAATTGCTGCATTCCAACATACCCAAAAAGACAAAAGGAAAGACACACTGAACGCCTGAGTGCAGGCTTACCCCGAACACTTCGGGAATCCAATTCCCAGCTTCTTCTGCTCCTCGGCCTCTCGCTCCTGCGCATGCTTCTTTCGGTCTTCAGCAGCTCGAACAGGGTCCCGCTCCCACGTAACCTCCATACCAACTGGAAGAGCTTCAATGCTCTCTAGGCCAGGCGGAAGCTTTAGATACAGGGTGCAATCAAACGTATCCTTAGACTCTGCCCGATTCGTCATGCTTTGCGGAGAAGAAGACTTGCAGGGATGACTATCTTTTCGA
Organism: Pinus taeda; assembly: GCA_000404065.3. Classification (NCBI taxonomy): domain Eukaryota; kingdom Viridiplantae; phylum Streptophyta; class Pinopsida; order Pinales; family Pinaceae; genus Pinus; species Pinus taeda. The sequence goes on from APFE031467102.1 coordinate 442, forward strand.
ACCTCTGAAGGATCCCCAAAAGAGTCCAGGGGGTCTTTCCCTTTGAGGCCTCGAATCTCTTGGAGAGCTTCCTTCTGCTCAGTAGAATAGCCAGCAGTGCTATCCTCATGCATCTTGCTTTGATTGCCCGGACTGTAGGAGCTATCCTTGCTCTTGGAGGAATTATCCGTGGATGGGGGAGTTCTTTCATCCTTATCCTCGTCCGAGCTACCATCCCCCTCATCCTCTTCTTCAAATATGACAGTAATCATCGCCTTGACCACTGGTTTATTCTTCTTGCGTCTGTAGTAGAGAGTCGCAGTCTGCACTGCGTTGCAAAGATCCTCAACCGAATTCTCTGAGTTCCCCGAGGGAGGTGAGGCACAAGCTAAAGGCGAAATTCTCCGCGGGCTTGAATGATTACTACCGCTAGTGCCACTCTGACTCCTCGAATTACCTCCCCTTCGAGGCCTACGATAGCCAGCTCGTGGCGCCATGGACAAAACAGGGCGAAGGGTGACAGCCTTGGGCCTTCTGATACCCGGAAGAGAACCACGGGGCCTGAACCAAAGGCCCGGCGTCGGGTGAACCAGGCAGCGCCACCCCACAAACGACCAGTGACAACACCCAACAGCAAACAGCCAATTCCCTTGAACCCGAATGAAATTCCCAGCTTCCAGAAACAGAGACCACTGAGCCAGGCGGAGCTGCTCCACTAACGACAAGCGACAGCACCCAACCGCAAACATCCAATTCCCCTGAACCCAGTAGGAATACCCAGCATCCCAGGACAATATCCACTGAACCAGGCTATACCACACCCAACAGCAAACAAAGTGATGCTAATTGTTATTATGAATTGTACTTAAAATTATATAATATTTACTATTTTAATTTAATTTAATCTTTTATATATTTAAATATTAAAGTGGTAAAAATAACGTGTGAAAAAGAGTAATCAAACAACTAATAGATCTTTGAGTAAAAAGGAAGACTCAACGTTACCAATCTACATACGTCACACACGTAAGTGCACACACACGTGTGGGTTATGGATTAAGTAATTAAAACTGATTAAAACAAGAGCTATGTGAGGCAAAGTCCATTCTTTCCCAGGTATCCATTATTCTTGAGTGTCTATGGCATCAAGAAAATTGTAAAATGAATGAGAAGGAATATATTTTTCTCAAATTACTTACAAACTAGGAAGCTCTTAAATGTGCATGTGAAGAGATTTTAAACCGAAGATCCTCCTCTCCTCTCCTCTTCCTTGGCTACACCTTTCCCATTGAATAACTTCATAACTCCATAATTACAAACAACCTTCGAATAATAAATATAATTCATTAATATCATTTTGAAACAAAATAAATGAATCCTTAGAAAAATCAAATTGTATTAAAAAAAATCTACACTAGTTGAAAAGATTAAAACTTATATATTTAGCATCAAGTTGGTGTGTTGTTCTTGACTAGATTGATATATAGAAATGGATTATGCTTCAATAGAATCATCATATGAGATTTATAATTTTCCGTCAAGTTTGAATGCATGATTAGCTATGAAAAGATCAAATTTTCTAATTATACCTGATGTCAGAGAAGCTTATATTGTTTGCGTTTTTGGTCAAAGTTTTTTGACCTTTTTGTTTTGCAAAAAAATTTCTGAAGTTTTATAAAGTTCATCAAAAAATATTATATTAAATGAATTTTCTAAGAATTGAAAAAATTTATAAATTTTTTGAAATTCGAAAATTCTATTTTTTAGTTGGTTGAAATTATTGATTAAACTATTTTATGGGTTTTATTTATGAATTGTATTTAAAAAATAGACCATAGAATAATAAATTTGAAAAACATTATATATATAATTGACTCCTCTACTATAAGATAGCAATTTCTACGCAACTCTTTTATTATATGTATCATCAAAATTCTACAAATCTGGTTAAGATTTTTTTAATATAAATAATCCAAAATATAACTGTATATATATATATATCTATATATATATATATATATATATATATATATATACTATATATATACTATATTAATGATAACTCATCGATAATTGAACTTTGAATTCATGCCTTTACATATTATTCATAAACAAGCAATCATAAGTTGAGCTACATCCACCGTGAGCAGATGAATTCATATTATAAAATGAAACACACACACAATATATTTTGAATGATTGGTAATTATGTATGCAATTATTTTGATATTTAATGATCCAAATTTTAAATATTAATATTATGATTGAAATTGTTCTATTTTAGTTATTTATTAATTTAAAATAATTAATTTCAAAATATATAATTTAGGTAAATTTATTTTTTGATTTAACTATTTGATAATTAAAAAATATACATTTTGGTTATAGGAGTGAAATATTTTGAAAATAAACATGCTTATATTTTTTGGATTTTCTATTTACTTATTAAAAGCGCTTGAAATTTGTAAAATTGTATTAAAGTTGAATGTCATGCAATGAGAGTATTATTATGTCTCTGGTTAATGTTATTTGGTTCATATTATCTCTATACTTTATTTTAGTGAGTTTTAATTGACATAATTTGAGGACATGAATTCTTTCATAGTATTTAATTTATTTCTATATCGCCTATTTTAGATGTATAAGTTAAATTTTTTGTTAATGCTTATTATGATTAAATTACATTATTTTTTGAACTTTTTCTTTGGAAATTTACTAAATAGTGATTCGAGTGTGTAGATTTATTGTTTTTTTCTAATAAAGACTTTAATTTTGTAGTAGAACATTACACATTTTATTATAAATATGTAACTTAAAATAAAAGATCCATTTTAACATTAAAAATATCAAGCATCAAGAGAGACCAAATATTTGTTGTGACACAAATTTCATTTTTTCTCCTCACAAAGTTTTGCACATTGAGCGAATTGGACCCTCTTGATGCTTGATAATTTGAGCTTAAGATGGATCTAAATTAATTTATATACAAGGCTAGCCTATTCTTTTTAATTTTAACATTATTTGGCTCATGTCAACATTATGTACATTACAAATTTCTCCCATTTGAACTGAAAAATGCATCTCTTGACAAAAAATGAAGAAAACTTAATGCTTTTTTTTGTAAGTTAGTAGAACAACCTTATATAACCATATAACAAAAAAATACATCATATACATCATATCTTGTTGGTCTACCAGATTGCAAACTAGACCAACTGTAGTAAAATATAGTGTTGAGCATAAACTTAGCCAAACATGCCATAAGGTTTTTTTGTCTATGGTATCTCCTAAGCATATCTACAAAAATTTCTCTTCTTCTATTGCTACTTAGCCAATTACCATTTGAAGGCAAGTTTTCTGTAAATCTATCTTTCTGGTTTACACCTACAAACCTACCTATGTTCATAATACTATGATTTGTCATATGCCATCAATCAACAAAACTAAGAAAAATTAGACATAGAATTGTGATCATTTATCTAGGGACATTGAAGGAACTTGTGCCCCACCTGATTCAGACGCAAGTGTGGTCTTATCTTTTTGAGTTGTAGTTGTAGCCACCCCCAGTCTTTACGTCGCTGGTTTCTTGCCACTAGCTCCAGTTACTTCTCTAACACTGTATTTCATTAGTCTAGTTGACTCGTCTTGTCACTGTCCCAGTGTAATATCCAGGTTATGGATATATTTCAAGTAAATTTAGAAAATTTTGTTCATATCTCCAATTATATCATCTTGCAGACGTTCTATGTTAGCCACTCTTTGAAGGGCCTCCTCTATAGCCCGTCCGCTACTCAATTGCCTTCAATTGTAGCTGGTGTTCTGCTTGCCTCTTGGTCCTTTCTTACGTCGCATCTGCCTGTAGCTTTCCCACTAATGTTTTAATGTGCCAAGTTGTCTCCAGAGTTCTCTGATAAACCGTCTACCTCATTCAGGATTTCCTCGTGTCTATGATCCAGTCAACCTCTTCCTCAATTTTGTTGTCCAGGACGCTCCTTCGCAGGCTTCTCACTTCATTTTCCCAGATTTCGACAATTTCTTTGCCTTTATCTGGGACAATCTTGTGATAGATTAATGTTTCCTCACTCGTCGCATCCTCCATCCTAGTCCGCTTACCATCCACAGAGCTTTAAATGTATGCTCTTGGTCTCCCTCACGTCTGACCACCAACATTTCTCCCCTTAGCCATATCTATCTTGGAGGCCTCAATTCTCTGATGAACAAACTCTCTGTTACTACTTCTCCAACTTGTAACCTTCACCCTTATAAATTTACGATCGATGTGTTTTCCAGATTTAACATATAAAGGAAACATTCAACCCATATCCTTCCACCTTATCCTTTGAGCACCTTCCCTTCTATTTTTTCCAACTTCCGCGAACTGATGTAGTTGTAGTACATTTGTGCAAGGATGGGGCCATCTTCCTCCTCATTCGCCTTTGTAACACAATTTGTGCAAGCTCATTATTGTCATCGTCCTATTCCAGTATAGCTCCACATTGGGCATTGTCATTCTCCACTCCTTAAACCATCCTTTCCAATTAATGTGACCTCCTGATGGGCAATTGAGTGATCCAGGGTGCGGCCCCTTCCCATCAGCAATCATCATGTCCTTCCTGTCCCGACACGTACCTCTTCGATCTTCCCTAACAACCACAACTTTTCGTCTCATGATAATTGTTAAACACTTGCCTCACAAGGTGGGTCACTACCCTCGTCCTAGCCCACTCCGTGTCTGTTGCCTCGTTTATCTGACATGGGGTGATCTTTCTCTGCCAGCACTTGACATTATTCCTTTGGATGCCCATACACCATGTCCTCCCAAGTCAGCTTGGTGATCATCCTGGCACTCCTGACCCCTTCATTTTCCACTATGTCCACCAATGCATTAGTTGAGTGTTTCATTATGGTAAACTCCACCGTTTTTAATTCCTCAAGGTGTTCCTTAATCCTTTATCTAAGTGAGGCACCAATTCTTCGTGACCTTATTCATATGAGAACCACATTGCAGTCTACGTGCCGCTTGGATAGTTAATGTAGGACCCCCCTCCACTATTACATTTACCCTTTTCTCTCGTCACAGGTTTCCAACCCTTGTTCCAGGGCTTGGAATTCAGTTGCATTATTTGTGGCTTGGCCCATGTTAATGAAGTACAACCTTTGAATTTTACCTATCCAGTCCCTAATGATTCCTCTAGCTCCAACCTTGCCTAAGTTTCCCTTGGACGCTCCATCAAAATTCAATTTCTAGAATCCCTCCAGAGGAGCCTGCTAGACTGTAGATCCCAACTTTATATGACTTTCTCTAGGTTTATGGATCGTATCACTCAGGTATTCCAGGTCGAAAAACTTTAAAATTATCGTTTCCTGAGGGGATGGATGTTCCTATAAGGTTTGAATTCTTCTGCTACTAATGGTTTCCTTAATCTGACGACGAATTTCTTCCATTAAGTTTGTAATTGGAAGCTTGTTAGATCTAAGACTTTTGTGATCCATAATGTAGATATAATTCTTTCAGATTAATCACATTGTTAGGATTTGGTCGACGTTTCGAACCAACTAATGTGATTCATCCTCAGGACAAGGTGAGAAATCAATCGATTTGTAGGTATAAATAGCATGGATGCATCATTGCTCAGTGTTAGCCATTGGTAAATAAGTTTCAAAAAAGAGCAAAAAAAATAAGAATTGGTGGTAGGGAAATATCTGTTAAAATATTATATAATTAGTTAAAAACTAGCCGTTATGAAATAATTAGATATAAATATTATGTTTCGAAATTATCGATTTATATAAAATAATTATTTAATAATATTACTTTATATAGTATTATTTCATTAGGGGTTGACTTATTCCCATTAAATCAAAAATATATTTAGTTGAGAACTAATTGTTGGGAATAATTCAATTAAAAATATTTTAATAATTATTTATTAATAATTATTATTATTCAATTTTATACGATCATTGTTTGTTAGAGGATGGCTTGTTTCCCCTTAATTAGAAATATAGCAATGTTAAAATTATATAGAACTAGAGTTATAGGTTAAGAATTGTTACTAGAAAAATATTAATAATCTATAAAATAAAAATAAAAAGGAGGTTCCATCATGTTATATTTTTAGTTATATTAACAAATTTAGTAATATTGCAACAAATAAATTTAGAAAGAGGAAGGTCAAGAGTGGAAATGAAATAAGAACTAAAACCTAAGCAGTCTCAAAAAAGCATAATTTAAAATGGGGGAGGTTGCTAAAGAAAAAAGAATAATTTTGAGAGAGGCTGCTAAAAAATGTACTTATTATGTTAAACACATGAAATTAACGAATATTAAAAAGGAAATTAGGGGATGAATGATGAAACCAGAAGAAGATAAAGGTAATTAAAAAAGAATAAAAAAAGAAAGGATAAAAAAGAGTAAGGGGAAGAAAGGGAGGCAGAATCATGAAGAGAGAGTCAGAATCCAACTCTTACTCAATTTCCAACCATAATCCCTATTAAGATTTCTGACATGCCTCTCAATCTCAATCGCTTCCCTAAGCTTCCTATGGTGGACGTGATCAACCCTCGCAATGACTTTAGATTCTTTAATGCAGACGTGGTGTTTCGATTTCTCTGCATGCTCGACTAGGGCGGATGTGTGGGAGCGATTGTGTCTAATATCAGCAGCATGCTTATTGATCCTCTGCTCAATAGACCTGCCTATTTCCCCAATATAGGGGATACAATAGGAGCAGGGAACAAAGTAGATCCCCTTCGTGTCCTTAGGGTCAGTAGGGTCTTTAACAGATCTAAGAGAATTTTTAATGATGTTGAGAGGTTTGAACAAAGAAGAGACATTAATATTCCTAAGGATATGGGAAATCATATATATGGTTCCTTGGATATACGAGAGATGAACCTTAGATATAGGATCAACATGAGTAGGTTTAATTCTCGATACTTTGTAGGATTTGTGAAAGGCCTTTAAGCTTTGAGATCTTTTATACCCATTATTTTTAAAAACTTCAAGAAGATGAGATTTCTCCTACTCAAGGTGGCTGTCATCAGAGATTCTTAGAGCACAGATAGCAAGAGTGCCAAGAACCTCGAATTTCTGAGTCGTGAAATGATGAGAACTGGCATGGAGATACTGTTCCATGTGATTTTTCTTTCGAGAAAGAAACTTGGTGACTAACAGAACCACCATCCATCCTAGAAAGGGGAATGTCAAGAAAGGGAAGGTGCCCATTCACCTCAACTTCCATCATGAACTTGATGGATTCTGATTACGAATTAAGGTGGTTCAGAAACAAATCCAGCTTCTCCTGACCATGAAGCTATATGACACAAGTATCATCAACAAACCTCTTCCATTTTTTAGGGTGAAATTGAGTTCGGTCTAAGGCCTTGGTCTCAAAATATTCCATAAACAAGTTTGCGAAGATAGGGGAAAGAGGGGAACCCATCGCAACACCGCAAGTTTGCTCATAGAACTCACCTTGGAAACTGAAGAAAGTTTAGGTGAGGCAGAGGCCAACTAAACTGGCAATGTCTTTGTCAGTGATGCAATTTATGATAGCAATGGCCTATTGGATGGGGATTTTGGTGTATAAGGATACAATGTCAAAACTCACTAACAAATCTCCAGGCCCTAATTTGATATCTCTCCACTCTTGAATAAAGGAGGCAGATTCTTTGAAAAAAGAATCAGTGCGACCAACAAGAGGTTTAAGCTTTTGAGCTAAGAATTTAGCAAGAAGATAGGTGGGTCCACCTATTGTGTTAACAATAGGTCTTAAGGGAGCCCCAGATTTATGAATCTTTTGTAGGCCATAGATTCTAGGACATAGAAGCTTGCTATCTCGAAATATTCGGTGGTTGGGTTCCTCCCATATTGGCCGAAGGATAAATCTCGAGATCAAGCTCTAGGTCATGGTCACCACTTAATTTTTATTATATTGCAACCTCCAATATTTAATAGTTTCCTATATGCTTTCCTTGTTTCTATTCATTTGTCTATAGATAATGGCTATCCAATCCCTTAGAGCTTCCATGTATCTATAGGTATTTAGAAGGTGGTTAAGGATTTCTTCTTCCTTCTCACATAGGCAACACCATGATGGGCCAATCATCCCTCTCTTCACTAAATTCTCCCAGGTTAACACCTTTCTATGCGAAATTAACTACATAAACATTTTAATTTTCAGCCAGTGAGAGGCTAGCTAGATTTTACTTCAAGATGGGTCAATGACTTCGAGATGTTCAGCTTGAAGGTAAGCCTTGGATTCCTTGAGGTTGAAATATCCCCCTTCCCTCTACCCCCATATGAGTTGGTCCTGGTCATCATTCGTTAGGATTTGTCTTTGGTTAAGTTCCTCTGTGATATATTGAATGTCCGAATCACTCAGATTTTCCTGGTGGAGGATGTTTAAGTTCCATCATCTCCATTTATTATTTTCGATATCTAGAGCCTAGAATTGATGGACTTACCTCTTCCCCTGTCTCTCCGTAGCTACATATAGACCCTATCATTTTGGTTTGTTTAATTTTGGTTGTTGTTACCAGGAATTCTCTGAGAATAAGGAATCTTTTCCGTTTATTATTTCCCAAAAGCTGTGCTTTTGTACAATATCTATGTTAGTCCATGCCAGGTTCCATATAGTCGACCCTTGTATACCCCTGTGAGCCTTACTAGGTTTTTTAGTTGGAAGTTAGGGGCATATTTTGCTTTCCATAATCTTGCCCATGGTGTATGTCCTCCCTTTAACTATCTCCACCACATTTTGGTACCATTTAATCTGTTAATTATTTCAAGGTCTTGCAGCCCAAGACTTCCTACCTGCTTGGATTTACAGATTGTGTTCCACGCCACCAATGCCCATTCCCTTTTTTCCTCTGCTCATCAAAACAAGAAATTTCTTTGGATATCCCTTATTTTTTGAAGCACTCCCTTCGGCTCAGGAAGAATAGACAACATATACCCTAGAATATCCTGAAGCACTGCCTTTACTAGCACCAATCTCCCTGACAAATTCAACACTCTCACCGCCCATGTTTTAACCCTAGCTTCTAGGTTGGAGATTGATCTCTCCCAGTTGGGTTTCTTCCATGCTTGCACTGTTAGGGGTACCCTTAAATACTTAGAAGTGAGGGATTTCCTTTAGAGACCTAGAATAACTGATAGGTTCCAATGAATAGCAATGTGAGTGTTAAAAAAGAAAATCATAGACTTTGACTGGTTTAACTTCATACCTAATGCCTTCATGAAGGTATCCATAATTTCTTTAAAATTACGTTCCTCCTTTACCGTGGGTATGCCATGAAGCATGGTATCATCCAAAAATTATTGGTGGGTGGTCGCCTTAGCATCCTTATGTAGCTTAAGTCCTTTAATGTCTTCTCCTTTGTTGGTTGCAGCTCCAATCACCCTCCCAAGTCCTTCCATCATTAATATAAACAGAAAGGGATACAATGGGTCCCCTTGCATAACCCCTATGGATGGGATGAAAGGTTTTGATGGGGCTCCATTTATTAAAATCGAATAACTGGGTGATGATACCATTGCCATAATCCAATTGATTCAGTGTTCATCGAAGCCAAATGCTTGTAGCACCGATACCATGTATCCCCAGCTGATCTTGTCATAAGATTTAGATAAATATATTTGCATAAGCATACCAACCTTTTTCTGAGTCTTTAGAGAATGCGCTACTTCGTGTGCTAGGATTAGATTTTCCAAAATATGTCTTCCCTCTACAAAAACTGATTGTTCCTCTGAGATCAAATAAGGAAGAATTGTTTTCATTTGATTTGCTGCCACTTTGGATATTATTTTGTATAGAACATTTCACAAGGCTACCGGCCTGAACGTTTCATGGGTACTAGCCAATTTTTACTTAGGAACGAGGGTTATAAAAGCCAAATTTAGGGCTTTAAGGATTGATGTTGATTCTTGGGAGTTTGCCACCACCTCATGTATGTCATATTTGACAATTCCCCGCAAGCTTTAAAGAAATCTATAGTAAATCCATCCAGACTAGGGGATGTACCATTAGCCATTTCATTCACTTCCAATGCCACTTCCTCCATGGAGACTGACTTGTTTAGATTCATATTGTGCTCTTCAGTGATCAACTTTGGGATGTGGCTTATAATATTTTGGATTTCTACCTCTCTCCACTTGGGGATCTTCAAATATCTTTTGGAAGTGTTGGACCCAAACCTTATCAATGTCTTGATGAGCCTTGAAAGTTTCCCCCCTCTCATCCTTTATGCCTAGGATTATTTTGGAGTTTCTTTGTGCAATTATTGAACGGTGAAAGAATTTAGTGTTTCTTTCTCCCTCTCGGAGCCATAACACTCGATATTTTTGTCTCCATAGAATTTAGTCTTATTTACATCTATCCTCCCACTTCTTTAGTAATTCATTCTCCTCTTCTTTATTTTCCTCTGAATAACCTTCAGAAATCATTCGTTGTTGCAATGCTTCCATTTTCTGTTCCAATTCCTTTTTTGCTTGAAAAATGTTGTCAAATTCTATCTTGTTCCATTGTTTTAATTTTGACTTAATATGTTTTAACCTAGTCCTTAGGATGAACATTTTCGAGCCTCTAAATGGGATTCCTTCCTCGCACCATCCTTTGATATTCTCCATGAAGGTAGGGTGACCTAACCAGAAGGCTTCAAATATGAAATGCCTATTTTTGGGGGTACCTACCAACTAAAGCATTAAGAGCACTGGCCAATGATCCAACCCCCGTAGGAAAGGTTATTTGTTGTCACATCTATCCCTCTCATTGGTAAATCTTCTGAGATTAAATATTTGTCCAATCTGTATGCCACTTGATGTCCCCCCCCCAACCCCCACTTATTACTCCAGGCATAGCATACATTTGTTGTTTCCATACGAATGAGGTTGGATTCCTCAATGAAGTCCTTAAATGCTTCAACATCTATATCTACTCTTCTTTGTCCACCTTTCTTCTCCGATAGAGAGGTTATCATATTGAAATCTCCTCCCATAATCCATGGGAGATGCCCTTTCCTAATATTTATCTTTCTCACATATTGTAAAAGTTTAATCTTCTCCTCAATTATTTGAGGCCCATAAACATTTGTAAACCTGACTGTGCCTGGGGATCCTACTTAACTCCTTTATTTTCATTGTTTAACACTTTGAATATTGCAAAAGAAATTATGTCTAGTTGTTCCATTTGGATATTTTTCTTTGACAATTGTTGTTTCCTAAGGCTACTAATGCCCCTTATGCTCCATGATAAAACTTTCATTATTTAATTATTGTTTAAGGAGGGCGAGCCTAACGCTCTAATATTACCTGAATTTATTAACATAGCTCCCATCTCCTTAAGGGAAACATTGTTTGGCTTCCTCCCTCTTTTCTGTTGGCTCTATTGTGCCACCAGAATCGTCTGAGAGCCAAATGTTTTTATTCCCAACTGGGATTCTTTCGGAGATCCCATTGATTTTTCTGGATATGGTCTTTTATTCCCTTGTAATCTAATCTCTTCTCTCATTAGGTGTTGATATTGGACTCTATCCATTTGATCCACATTAATTTCCTATATCCCCTTTTTCCTCGCCTGTTCCACCATATCTTGGAGGTCGATTCCTTCTCGCTTGATTATCTCTTGCAATTCTGAATCCTCTGTTCCTACTTCTCTTGGGATCATTTCCACATCTCCCTCAAAATATTTTTTAGATATGGGATATCTCCTTGCTGTTCATAGTCCTTATTTTACTGCACCATTTATTCCTCTTTACCTTCTCCTTTTTCCGCACTATCCTCTGCTTCCACGCCTTGACCCTCTAGGTTTTCCTCAAGTAGGACTTCAAAGATATTTCTCCGGGCATTTCGTCCCTAATTTCATTGTTGTTGTCTTCTGTTAGGTATGCCCCTTAGAGTGGGTCTTAAAAAACCTTCTTCATCCTTTCGTTTTTTTTCTTTGGTATGTTCCTCCATTTTTCTTAAGGGGCATTCTCTTTTAAGGTGGCCATGTTCATGGCATTGTCTGCATCTAAAAGGGATTTTCTTGTAGTCCACCAGTTGTAACAAACATTTGTCACAAAAATCTAGTTTAATAGCTTTAGGTAGAGCCTTGGAGACATCCATTTCAACACAAAGTTTTGTATATGTTGTGTATCTGCCTTGTAAAGTTGCTTCCAATATTTTAATAAATTTTCCAAGAGAATCTCTTATTAGCTTTAAAGTTGTAGGGAGCTTATAGTCCAGGGAAAGGGAATACAACTTGATTCAAACTGGGATGCATGTAAATGTTTCTCTTTATGGCAAAATTCTCCATCCATGATCTCATGTATAAACCAATTAAGGAAAAAAAGTAAGGCCCACCATCAAAGATTCAATATTTATCTTCCATATTAGAAAATACCACTATGAAAAAGCCTTTTGACCCTAGATGTAGCTCGATTTCTCCCCGCGATGTCTAGTGATGTTTGATCCAATCACACAAAGCTTTTTTTGTGGGCTAGTGACCCATGAACTTGCATATGACAATATATGACCTCATACGTTCTCTAAAGGCCTGGGTCTCGGGATCGGTGATCAATGCCACTGGGATCACCATTTTTTTTGGCTTACATAGCCCTGTGGATCCTTTTGACTTCTTATGTTGTTGTTGGTCCGTTTGCTTCCATGTTGGGCCTTTGTCTTCATTTATTCTCTTTCATTTCCCACCTACTTCTGCAGATCCTTGGATATTCTCTCACATACCCTCTATTATGTTCCTATACCAATAGGTGTCATAATTTTTGAATGGCTGAGGTCAAGTCTGTAATATGTACATACCTTTGCTTTCTGTAAATGTTTTCCATATTTGTAAAAAATAAAAATAAAAAGTGTAGAGAGGGTATGTCCTAAAAGAAAAATCAAAGGACAAAAAGAATGAAAAAAGGTAAAAAAAGATGAAAAATGAACCCCAAGAAAAATAAAAAGACCATGAAAGTGTGCAAGTCCAAATGCCTCTGCTATGTACTCTTTGTATAATAAAGATTGTGTGCAACTTGTTGTTTATGCCACAATCCATGGTAACCAAATAGTTTAAACTTGGTTGTTCCATGTTTTGAATTTCATGCTTAGAGATACAGAATAAAATCCGACCAAACTGTTTAATCTTGGCAGATAAGTAGATAGGTAGAGTAAATAAAAGAAGCTCAACTGTTTAATATGAGCCCTTGGATGTAATAAGGATAGACTTAGATAGATTACTTTGTAAAAGAAAAGAAAAGTTTTGATAAACAGTTTGCCAGTGTAAGTGCACCCTAATATAGAGTAGAAAAAACGGTAGGATGAGTAGATGGGTAAGTAGTTGGATAGTTGCAGAATTATGGTTATTGCTTGGATAAAATCATATCATTTAATTTCATCATAAAATTTCTTAGAGTATGGATGATAATGGAACAGTTACAACGTCAAGCGATTAATTTCTCCATTCATTTTACCTCTAACTTCACTAATTTCCCATAAGTAAAGTCAAAAGTACCTAAAACCTTAAGTTGAAGGGGCTCAGGGTATTTCTCTGACTTCTGGAGGGACCGGACCCTCGGCCTAATAACCTATAAGGTCTAAGTACTAAAACCCCTTTACCAATATTCACCCCTCCATAATTGATCCATTTCATCTAAAAATCCCTTTTCCTAAGGTGAAATCATCATTTGCCTAGGGTAAGTAATTAACCCTACACACAAAACCCCTTTTCACAAAAAACCCACAAAAAAGCTTTTAGCCTAAGTTATGATGTGTAGATGTGGATATAAAAATAAATATCAATACATTATACTTAGCACAAAATCCATTTTTCCGCTTTCATTTTCATATTAACTTCTAATTTTAATTATATTTATTTAATTCCCAAAAATAAATCCCTTCCCCGTATTATTTATTTAACCCATGTGATAAATATCCTGCCACGACGGTTTGAAATATAAACCTAATTAGTAAATTAAGTAAATGGATTAATTAGTCGATTTGCGACTAATTAAGAGCCATAACCCTTTTCCAAACAAAAAATGGTTAATTAATCAAACTGTGATTAATTAATAACTTGTTCCTCCAATCATATCGCCCCCAACGTCATAAAGCCGCCCTAACCTATAGTTAATAACCCATCAGGCCCCTCCTTTAATTCCCCGATTAAATCACACCCCTAATCACCGTATGATCTGACTCCTTCAGATCCAATGGCTGACACTCATATCAGGCAGGCTTTGAAGACCGACCTTTACTTGCCCGATGTGAGCGGTTTCACTGTTCACCCCGCCGCTACGTGGTGCTTGATGAATGGCATCAGGTAGCCTCCCCCCAAAACCACTTTTCCCGAAAAGCAATGTGATGGATCCCGCTTACCGCCTATGCTTACTGCCTCTGCTAGATGACAAAACATCACATCCTCTGATTGGTGCCAATTGTCGCTTTCCCATTGTACCCGCAAATATCATTGACTTTACACATAAAGCCAAAAAACTCATTGTTTTTTGTTTTTTATCATAAAAAGGACGTTCTAGTTACGATGCAAAGCACAGAGCATGTTCAACTGCAAACCTGCTACCAATCATCAACTTTCCAAAGCCGCTAAAACTCCAAACTACCTTGCAGACCTGTGCGCTTCCTGCAAACAATGCACAGTCACCATTTCACTGTTCAAACAACCGAAACCAGGTATTTACCCCATTTCCCCTGAGAAACCCTGTTTTCTTGCCAAAACTGAGCTAAATTGCTTTAAAAATTAAGTAATTTAGTAAATTAATCCACCTGGTAGTCCTGAAATACTTTGAAATAGACCAATTGTTCCCAATTTCCTTGAAACCCTTTGCCCCATCCTTGAATCCACAAGAACCAAGGATGGATACCCTAATTTCACTGAATGTCATGCCCATTACAACTCCTCACAGGGATTTATACCACCTTCCCCTTGTAGAAAAGGACTTCCAGATTAAAGATACCTCTGTCTCAAAATCCCCTTTAAAAATATTTTGCAAGTATAGAGACCAGTACCTGAACAAGACTGACTCCATTGGACTTTGGGAATCAGGTTTGCGTAAGTACCAATTCCCTAGAGTGCATGTATTCCCAGAAATTGTACATTACTGCCACATGAACTATGATCCTATCCAAAGGGTAGTAAGAACCCCTAACTAGTCAGTTCTGTTTACTATCACTGCTGAATCCATTAATCAAATGCTACAATTACAACCAAGCCAAAATCTGACTCCACTCTCTATTAGAGATATGCTGAACAGATACCCTACACTCACTTCAATCAGACTAGCCCAGTTATTCCAGAATTTTATCAGAGAAGAACAATATATCCCAAAGGACCCTCCTCCTTATCTATGGACTATATTCTCCAGCCTTGGTCGAGATATTATAGATATGATATCCGATATACTAGTCTGCACCACTAGTGAATTTGTTGATGAGATCATAATATCCATCATGTCAATCTACTCTCCTAGCCAACCACCAGCCATCATATTCGACTATGAAAAGTTTATTGCTGACAGAATGCATGATCAATTCATAATGTTGGAAAATGAAAGAGTATTTAAGTATTCCTCAGTTCTGTATCATTTATTCTTGTACTACCAAGCTGATAGATTTCCAATTGCCCTCCAAAAGCTAGATACTAGAGGAAACCCTAGACCAGTGATCTTCCAGACTTATTTGATTCATCAATTTGATTCTCAATACTCCTATACAGACTTCATAGATCTCTTTGATTATCCTGTGACAACCATGCTGTTAGGAATCCCTCCACCTAGAATCAGTGCAGACATCAGGAGGGTCCTGCAGTTGTCAAAACAATACAAAGTAGGGGATTGATACTTGTACCAAAACCATACTGAAATCAGAATTTATGGATGTGAATTTCCACCTTACAAATTTCCAAAGTACCTCCCCATGAGATTATTTTCTCTGAAGTACTACATAAAATGATCAATTCAGATGAGTTGCACTTTGTAAGAGCCAAGAAGAAAGCCCAACTTAGGATAAAGGATCAGTTAGGTCCATTCATTTGTAACAATAGAGAAGTAAGAAAGGAGGCAGATGAAATCCTCCAAAGATCGAAACTTAAACAGAGTTTCATGTGGAACTATGATCCATACAGCTTCATTTGTAATAGGAGACAAAAGAATAAACTATCTCCTTACATCCACCACAAAATCCTTGAAATTGAACAATATACTAATCAATATGAATGGGCGGAAGGCACTTTGATAGATTGAGATAGTACAGAGGTTGCTGTTGATAATGTATTAATGGACTTAGACAGAGACTTGATGACGATTCCTTTGTACAGGTTCCAGGAGAGTCTCAGTCTCAGAGACAAGCAGGACCATCAGGGCAACCAGAGTCTTTAGAACAAGCAGGGCCATCAAAGCAACCAAACAACAAGAAGAATTTGAACTGCCTGAAGTTTCAGAGGAGCTTGCTCAACTTGAACAAATCATGAGCAATCCTCTTATTTTGTAGACTCCTCTAAATTAGGAGAGGAACCTTAAGAGAGACAAAGATGAGGCTACTCCTTCCAATAGGCCTACTGACCAAACCTATGCTAAGAGGAAAAGGTTAAATCCATATGCAGAGCAAGAATACACTGAAGAGACAACAGGGATTTCAGGAGTAGAGAGGATAGAAAGCAGGCACAACACTCATTCAGGAGGGACACAAGAACCTTCCACCTCTCAAACTCAAATGTTAGAAAGGCAACAGAGTGTGGAAGTATCCTCCTTCAAGACTCCCACAGGATAGAGCCAAGACATCAAAGAAAAATACAAGGAAATCAAGGCAAGGAATGAAAGGTTGAAAGTGCAAAGGTATGCATATTATCTGAGGATGGCTCCAACAAACTAAACAAAGGCTAATGTCAGCCTTTGATATAAAAGAAGGCAAGATGCAGATGAGCTTTCTCAAGCCACCATACAACAACCAAAATCAATGGCAGATTATCTTAAGACATATATTGAAGTCATGGAAAAGGATATCCATTCTATTGACCAAATTGAGTTGCATAAACAAACTGGAGAAATGGTCTATTCCACACTGACCAACAAGGCCATAGCAGCTCACCAACTTCAGAATTCACTGAACAACATCTCAACCCAATTCCAGTTGGAAAAGGCCTCTTCTCAGGCCAAGGACATCAGAATAAAGTCCTTAGAAGACTTGGTCATAGAGCTGGGACATGATCCCAAGGATGTTAAAGCAACAGAGCAACTGATAAAGAAGAAAAATGATGACATAGTTTCACTGAAGAAGCAACTCAAGATTCCTCCTCTTCATTATCCTCAAACAACTGAAGTTTTGGAGACACAGAAGGAGGAAGAACTTATGGACCTAGTCCTTAAGTTAAATGACCAATTGAAGGAAACCAAAAAGGAATTGGATAATTTGATAAAGTCTAAGAAAAATGAGTTGGCCACTGCTCCTTAGACTATAATACCTACATTTTTCACAGCAATACCCTCCACCTTGGCAGCTGCCTTAGCACCAAAAATTCCACGAGCAACAACATTGCCAGTGACAGGTACTACATCAGGCACAGGTACATCAACCAGCACAGAGACACCCACAGAGAAAACAATAGAGTTGATCAAGGCCATGGAAGAAATGAGTATCCAGGCCACTGAGCTTAAGAAGCTCAGAGAACAGGTGTCAAGTTTAGAAAACAATTGTGAACTTGTACAAATACATCATAAATAAGAAACTCAGAGGAACCTAAGGATGGTAGAAAGGATAAAAGCCCTTGAGAAGGATTTAACACTACAAGAACCATTGGGAGACATGAGAGAAATCCTTTGGGCCAACATCTTTGATTCCATCAATGATGTTTGGCCTTCTATTTAGATTATTTTTGAGAAAATAGAATTGGCCAAGATGGCTATAGAGGCAATCCACAAGATAGTGGAAGAATTGGGAAATAAACTAGAAGAAGCCAATCAGTTGATCACCTTTTTGAACAGAAAAAATAGATATCAGCTAGATGAATTGGATATAGATGACAGAACAACAACAATCATAGAAATCAAAAAAATTCTCACCAAAAGGAACTTAATACTTAATATGGAGAAAAGATGTTAGAGCATCCAAACTGACATTGATAGCTTTATGCTAAAATATGGCATCTTAAGAGAAAAAGGACTCCCCAGTCCTATGGTGATGCATGATAAGTTGATGACCCAAGAAGATTATGTTGACAAGTTAAACAAGCTGGCCAAAAGCCAATCTAGTACTTCAGGGTGAAATCTTTGCCCACTGGAAAAGTGCTTTATGATGGCCTCGAGAATCTGTTCTACATAGAACATGAAGTCAAGCACTTATTCACAAGCAAACCAAATTTTTCTAAGTACATAGAAGCTGATGAAATTTACAAGAAGATGATAAGAACAAAGTTACCTGGCAGTGAATGGTGTACCAGTTTGATTGATTTACTGTAAGTTCCTATAGTAAATCTATAAGATAAAAAGGTAACTTCCAGGTAAAACATGTATGACAGGATCAAACAACACAGGTAAAGAGTATCAGTAGGTCAAAGATAAAAGTGATTCCAGCACATAAATACAAGGCAAACTGCAAGAGCCATATTCGAGCAACAACAACCAGCACAGTCACAATTAAAGGGACATCAAACAAACAGTTCTCCATCTGTCTCTATCTTCGTGTTGAAGATATTGTCTGTTTCCTAGAATGATTGTCATATAGTTATGAGATATTTTGTATCAAATTTTGTATAAATACTTCACAAATTGAAGTAATTAGGGTGGATTAAAAGTACATTTCTGTAGACATATTATTTGTGAGCCAACGAGCTATTGTACTCAAGACGAGACTGGTTTTGCTGGAAATGAAATAAAGTTTAGGATATTTCATTGGATTCTTGTGCACAGTTGGAACAAATAAGTATAATTTTCTCATGTTTAAATATCTTTTTTTCTTTATGTTATGAAATATTCACATGTGTTTCTTATAAAATCTTAAAAGCAAACAAGGAATGATATCATCAGAATTAGATTAAATGCTCTTTGTTTTAAATGTTTGCTTTCTGTATGTTTTATACTGAACTGCCTTGGTCTGGGAATTCTTAGTTGCTCGCTTAATTCTGTAGTTTATCCCCCTTTGGCCCATAGTACAGGATTCTTCATTGCCCTTTGCTACTGGCCATCCTTCCTTTCTTCATCCCAATCCTGGTTAAGGATTCTTCATTGCCCTTGGCCTTGGTTAGGACTTTCCATTCTTTGAAACCTACAGATTTGTTCTTGCTGTGTTAACCTGCCTGTGAACTCTTACCTGTTATGAAACCAACTCACAAAAAGATAGAAAAGAGAGATCAACACCTTAGAATTTAGCCTCTTTGAGGGGGAAACCTCCTTTACATTACACAAATGAACAATTCTTCGATGATACAAATGAAAAGACCTCCT
>APFE031467108.1:0-45336 GCA_000404065.3 Pinus taeda
AAAAAAACCTTCAATACAAAACATGGAATTTCCAATGTTATAAAGAAATATTTCCTCCTTGTGGAATAATTTTACAAAGGTGAAAATGAAATTTTACAGAGGTGAAAATGAAATTTTACAAAGTAGACAAATGAATGTTTTTAGCTATGGATATAAGGAGGAAAATAATTATAAAGAGGAAAATTCTCATGAAGAGAACATTTGGATAATTTATTATTCAAATTTTTTACAGAAGTAAAAACAGGAGTTGAAAACATCAAAGTTGAATTTGAATAGGGAGACATGGTTTTCAAAACCATGGGGAAGAAAAACAAAATATGGTTTTCACAGAAAAAGGAGAATTATTTATGAAGTTGCATTTCTTCATAAGTATACCAAAAATGGGAAAAATTAAATATGAAAACAATCAATGGTTTGGGTGAATTTTTTTTAATTTCATTTATGAAATTCATAAACAAATAAATGCTACAATGGAGAAGTATTATAGGACATGGTTTTCAAAACCAAGGATAGGTTTATAGAGCAATATTTTTGGATCTAATTTATGAAATTCATGAATAAAGGAACAATTTTACAAGACAACAAGACATGGATTTCAAACAATGAATGATTCTATGGGATAGAATAATTTGAGGAAATATTTTGATTTTTCATTTATGGAATTCATGGAAATATGGAAATATGATTTTATAAATTTTTGGGAAATATTTTTATCAAAATATCTTATTCCCAAAAATTTAAGCTTTATATTTTTGAAAATTAAAGAGTGACAAAAAAATCAATGATTTCCAAATTATTTTCTAACTTCTTGACAATAATTAAGCACTGAAGGATAATTAAGATAATTTAATTATCAAAGGATAGGCGATTAATCAATTCTATAAAAAGGGATCAATCAACCAGATTATGGGCATATTAATTGAGTTTTAGGGAGCATATTCAACAACCTCTAGATTTTGAAGTAAAAGATCAACAGGTAGAACATTAAGGGAGATTTGTAACAAAACATGGGCAACTAGCTTGAAGAATAAAGACAATCAATCAACAATTAGTGAGCCATTTTCTAGATTTGAGGGAAAAAATCAACAGTCAAGCAATCATTTCCAAATTTACAGGGAAGAATGTTAAACAACTTCAGATTTCTTAGCAGAAGAATCTGAAACTAAAGGATCACTCCCAAATTTAAAGGCAAAAGACTTTCTGTTGTTTCCATATGTTTTGCAGCATATTGTATTTTTAGTTTATTTGATAGGATTTGTTTCCTATAGACTAGTAACAGTTTGAGGAAGATTTTTTCCTATATATATTGTTTCATTTTCATTGTAAAAGGGTTGGATTTTGATGCCAAAGCCCTGCCATTTTTGTAAATAATTTTACTACATAAATTTTAAGTGAAGTATTCCTGCTTTAGTTTCATGATATTAATTGTTTCTCATGTATGTCTTTCCCTATTATTTCACAATTTGTTTTTGCATATGTTCAAGGTAACATAGGAGTTAGGGCAAGGCTAGGTTTGAGTATTAACCTTCCTGACACACTTCTGTAAAGTTATCATCTACACTGAGATTATCTAATTAAACAATATGTTTAAATTAACTCCTTTGTATCATTTAATTGTTTCCTTATGTCATATCTTGATTGTATATCTGTTTGCCTCTAGAATTCTTTTACACACATCTACTATAATTGATTGATTAAGTATTCAATATGAATGCTTAATTATCTGATTTCTCTTCTATTCCTCCACCAAAGTCTTTAAGCTATGTTTTTCTGTTGAAACTAGACGTTGGCACTTTGATTAAGTTTCATGAAGAGAGGACTTTATTTTTTAGCAAAGATTGGATAATTATCAACAACTACCTACAACAAATAATAGATCTGGCCATTGTGCTTCAAAGATTGTTGTCTACTGATAGTACACAACATTAAAAAAAGCCTCGTAACACTTGAGGGATCCCCATTTGGTTCGAGGGCTAGCTTGAACCTAAAGTTTTATCGAGTTGGTTTCTCTGTGAACTTTCACAGCGAAGAAATTCCTTCGAGAAATAGATACAACATTTGGCACTGTTGACAAGGAGTGAAGTAACGAATAAATCTTTTTCAGAGAACTATCAAGACTAGATCTATTCATTGCTAGTGAACAAGGAGTAGGCATTTGATATTGGTTGAAATTCCTTCACCCGGAGACTTCACTTTTGTCTATATGGTGATTCCACTTCGTCCCAAATACTGCTAGTTCAAAATGACAAGTGCATATCTTGCTATGATAATGGCATGCAACAACATGTTTTTCTTCCTTATGGGAATGATCAGAAATTTCAAGCATCAACAAAGGATGTAATATTCAAATTTCAATTCTAAGTACCAACTACTCAAGGAATTTGAGTTTTATTTTGTAAATACTTTTCATATCTTCAGCTGTATGCAAAGTGATCTGCCAATTAATCCACTTCCCATGTTGTTACACTGAAAATTTGACTAGACCTAATGGTGCAAATTTCCAGTCAAAGTAAAGTAGGAATGGTTGCAGTAGATCAGTCGATTTTGTTTCAACATATTTTGAAAAATTGAGCTTGTGGTTTCCACAATAAAGAAACTTCAATTTGCAGTATATGGATTGTTTAAGTTTTAGCATTGTGAGTTTGCAGTTTGTGGATATTGGTGAAAAACAAAACTCATCATTTTTTTTTATTTGATGATGATTACATAACCCAATGGATTAGGCATGTTGTTGATTTCTAAAATATATCAGTCCTTAGTATGTAGTATTTTTAATGTTGGACGTATTTTCAACAAAGGACTGGTACGAGTTGTTAGTTACAGGTTTCAGATTAAAGTTGAAGATTGCAGTATTTTGATCTATATCAGTTTGAGGAAATCATGTTTCAGGCGGAAAATGATTCATGGTTTTATGGTAAGACTGCATGCCCAACAGATTCAAGGCATAGGTCTATAGGTTCTTTGCATCCCACAGGAGGACATAGTCCCTAGTTGGAGCCCGTGTTGTATCTTTTTTTGACACCTTTAAAAGTTACAATTTTTTTATTTTTATTTTTATTTTTATTTTTGTTTTATTTTTATTTTCAATTTGACAAAAATTTCCACCTTCCTTCAATCTTATCCTTGCCTTGGAAAATGCCTTCTTTTAAATACAATTCCATATAAACCTTTCCATTGCTAAATGATGAATTGTCTCTATATTTTTTTATAAATGTTTCTGGGTTATTTTTAATAGTTTTGATTTAAATAAAATAAAATTGTATAAAATATATATAGTTATATTTTTTATAAAATTATTTATTTAAAATAGCAAACTTACCTTAAAAATATTGAGTCAGCCCCAATCCCTAATCATGAGAACCACATTTGTTACCATGTATTACGGGGGGTCGAACATCAAAATACATAAATCAAGTTAATAAAAATATTATTTTTGTCCATTCAAACCTTGTCCCCACCCCACATTTCACACATTAAAACACCATTATATACATTACATCGAGATGTGTGAAATATTAAATCAATGGTTTCTGGGGGCCCTAGCCTATTTGACTATTAACCAACTCCCCTATAAAGTTGTTTCACTCTTGCTGCTTTTTACAGTTGCCTCCATTTCATGCATTATGGGATCCCCCTCCCCCCCACCACCTAAACTATTTACCATATACTATCCCCCCACAAGACCATTGTAAAACCATTTTTTTACATTGATTCAAATTTATAAATGTCAGCTGGGGTATGGAAAAAAAATTAAAAACTTATAAAGTATGTATCGAGGGCAATAATGGAGGGAGCATTTTTATTTTTACTCGAATGAGATTATGGGTGACAGCTGAGGTAAGAGGAAGCTAAGTAAAATGAGGATACATGTTCCAAGAAAACACTTATGATCCAAGTGGATATTGGTGGCCCACTTGAACACCCACCATTGTTTCTTTTCAGTTTCCTTAGTTGTAGCACAACTTACTATTTTTTGTAGTTTTTCAGGTCCTAAACTTCTGGAGCCATTTTTAGGGACTAAAAGACGTTTTTAGGGAAAATAGAGAGACCAAAAGAGTCCCAAATTGATTTTCTTGTTTTTTTTTTGCCTCCCCTTTGAGATATTTGAAAGGGCGTATTATGATATCCAAACAAAGATCATATGCGAAAGTTACGACCCCAAGAAGTTGATGTACCAACTTACTCAAATGGGGCCCAAAGTTTTGGCGCTTCATCTCCTAGGGTTAGGTTTTTGGATGTCTAGGGTTTTCCATTATTTATCAATAATAAATAGGCATTTGATCCTCATTTTAACTCATTTTAGAGGCATGTAGCCACCACATTTCTTCTCAGAGATAAGTTATCATCGCTCGAGTTAGTTTATTTTCCATTTTTTTATGTAAGCATATTTTAGTTCTTTGATATTAATGAATTGAAGTTTTATTTCAACTGCATCTTTGTGTTTTGTTGCATTCCTGGATAAGTCCAGATCACTGGTATTAGATTAGTCTACTCTCTCTCTATTTTTCTTTGCATGTCCTCAATGAGGTTAGGGTGTAAGGAGTTAGGGCTAGAACTGGTTGAACCTTTGAAAGCCCAGCCTCGCAAACCCTAACGACCTCCAATGGTAAAAGAAAATAAAGACAAGGGGGCATGATATAATTTCAAAATATTGCTCAAGAAAGCCCTCGAGAGACAAAGGAATGCGATGATGGATAACTTTTCCCAGATCCTTCAACGACTACCCATAGGCGACACATATTCATCAAGCAACCACTCTAAAGGCACCACTCCTTTTAAGGTATAAGTTAACTTTAACATTCCCATATTTGAAGGACAGATAGTTGCAAATGCCATAGATAGATGGTTAAATTTGTTGGAAGGATTTTTTCAGTTCATAACTTTTCCAATCGGGAAAATATTACTTTTTCACTCCTCAAAGTTGCCCCACATGTCAAGGACTAGTAGGAAACCTACTGTGAACAAAATGACGAGAGGGAATCCTCATTATTTTCAGCCACACACACTTAGATTTATTTCCAAGACACCATCAAGGAACAATATTACCTTATCGGGAGCTATGAGGATAAATACATAAAGTGGACCACACTGCGTTAAGGAAGGGGTCAATATGTACCAAATTTCACAAATGTTTTCCATTCCATTCCCGTGAAGCTAGGTATCAAGGATTCTGAGTGGAATTTGGTACTCAAGTACTGCGACTGTCTACACAAGTAGATCCAAGATGAGATGGAGTTCCTGGAAATTTCCTCATTTGGTTCTTCCTATTGATACACTGTCAAGATTGAGCATAAATTTAAATAGAAGAAGTGAGACTTTGGACATACGAATATGAAGCAAGGGAAAGGCACCCCCAAATTGTAGACCAAAGGACAAAGACAAGGCAGGGAGACCTAAAACAACTCATCGAAGCTGTAAGAAAATAAAAACACCACGAAGACAAAGAAGGACACAAGGATATGGTGTGAGTTCCATAAGAACCCCACTAACAACACAAGTTAGTGTCAAGCCAAGCAGTCACTGGTGGTCAAACTAAAGGCTTCTGAATCAGATGCATGTTCTAACACTAAGTTAGAAATTGACAAGGGTAATGAAAAAGGGAAGAAGCTTATCGATGTAGATCTTAGTGCCACTGTTTCCACCACTAAGATCCAAAAGGATGAGCCCAAAGATCTAGAGGAGGGGGAGAAAATCTTCTACTCACAGATGTGGATGAAGGGTTCTTTGTTGCAGTTCATTATCGACATTCGAAGTCGAAAGAACCTCATTTTAGTAGAGTTTATGAAGCGGTTGGGCCTACCAAACACACCACATTTGCAGTCGTACTCCGTTAGGTGGATTCACCAAGGGAGAGATCTTCGTGTCATTCAACAACACCGACTTCCCTACAACATCCAACCCTTCACATATGAGGTATTGTGTGATTTTTCACCTCTTGAAGTTTGTGATGTCTTATTAGGTCAACTATACTTATGGAAGTGACATGTTGTGCATGAGTCTAGGCCTCACATTGTTATTATTACTTTGGGCAATAATTTGTACATGATACTCTAGGTAGCACTCCCTACCACTATTTCTTTAATAACTATGAAGAAATGCAGTAAGATCATTTCCTAGACTGGGAAATTTGTTTTCCTTATGAGCTTCCCTTAGGGAAAGAAGAATATTGTGGCCACAGCCTCCAGACAAGGCTCCTTCGCACGATAATAGTAGATGGACAAGGTTGTAGAGGAGTATAGAGACATTTTCACCTCACTCATAGGGGTACCTCTACACTGTCAGGTCAAGCACTCCATCGATCTGACTCCGGGCACGCCGCTACCTAATGTACCAATCTATACCCTCTATTCCGGGGAATGATGAAATCAAGAGGCAGGTTCAAGAGCTATTGCATAAAGGGCACATCAGACCAAGTTTTTCACCCTATGGGAGCTCGATTGTTTTGCTATAGAAGAAGGATGGGACTTAGAGACTCTGTATTGGCTATCAAATACTGAACAAGATCACTTTCTAGAATTGGTATCCATCCCATAGATTGATGACCTTTTGGACCAGATGAAGGGGGGAAAATATTTCAGCAATATTGACTTGAAGTCTAGTTATTACTAGGTATCGATCGAACCCTCCAATGTGTGGAAGATTGCCTTCAAATCCAAGGAGGGCCTTTTCGAATGGCTGGTCATGCTTTTTGTTTTGATGAATGCTCCCACAACCTTGATGAGGTTGATAGACGACATCTTGCGACCCTTCACCAACTCATTCGTGGTAGTGTATTTGGATGACATTATGATCTTCAGTCAGAGTTGGTAAGAACACCTCCACCATATGTGTTGGATCCTCCAAACCCTGTGGCAACACAACTTGTGTGCCAATTTCGAGAAATGCACTTTTGGTATGACCTAGGTTCAATATCTGGGGTACATCATTAATGAGCGGGGTGTACATGTGGACCCAACCAAGATGCAAGTTATTTGGGATTGGCCAGCCCCAACCACTCTAATAGAGCTCTGCAGCTTTTCAGGTCTTGCCAACTTCTACTAGAGGTTTGTGTTGGGGTTCTCTCATATCACTTGGCCTTTGAGTCAAGTCACCAAGGGAGGAGCGAAAGAAAAGTTATTTTGGTATAAATCCCAATAGAAGGCATTTGTAGAGTTGAACCATCATCTCTTCTTTGCAATAGTGCACACATTACCAGACTTGCAACAACCATTTGAGATCGAGATAGATGCCTCTGACTATGTCATTGGTGCAGTTCTTACTCAACAGGGGAATCTAGTGGCATACCACAGTGAGACACATTCAGACACAGTCTGAAAGTATCCCACCTATGAACAAAGAGATGTATTCCATTATGCAATCTTGTTGACAGTGGAAGCATTACATTCTGGGGAAGGAAACAGTATCCACAGACCATTGACCCCTGAAGTTCATATAGACACAAGGAAAGTTGCAAAACAATCACCAATAAAAATGGTCCACATACCTTCCAGAGTTCTATTTGAACATTAAATACAAGAAGGGAAGAACCAACAATGTTGCAGACTGCCTCAACCGGCCACTGATCATGGTGCAGACCACTATGCTTGACTCTTATGGGAACGAGACTGTGGGGTGGCTGCATCTTTACAAGAGTGATCCACAATTGACAAGACATACCAGGCGCTCTTGGAAGGCAAGAAAATTCCAAAATTTAACCTCTAAGATGCACTGTTATGCCACATTGGACACCTTTGTGTTCCTTCAAGCGAGAATTCCAAGATGATTTGGAAGGTGCACTGCAGTCGGGCCGCTGGATATTTCGAGGTAGAGAAAATAGTGGTAGTTTTACAAAAGTATTTTTATTGGCCATACTTTCGACAGGATGTTGAGAAGTACATCAGATCCTGTACTTCCCGTGCCATTGCCAAACCAACCATCAAGAAGAAAGGCTTATATACTCCTCCCTACTCCTAGTTAACCTTGGGAATCCATGTCCATGGATTACATGTTAGTTCTTCCTTCTACTAAGCATGGCAATACGTTTTCGTGGTCATTGGTAGATTCTCTAGGATGGCCATTCTGGCAGCCTACAAGAACAATATCATAGTAGAAGCCACTGTTAAGCTCTTGTTTGAACGAGTGTGGGTACATTATAGGATCCAATAGTACATTATCTCAGATCAGGAAAATAATTTCCTAAGTACAATTTGGTCAAGTCTCTAGTCAACGTTGGATGCCAAGCTTACTAAGTCCATGGCTTTCCACCCCCAAATTGATGGAAAAACAAAGGTCATCAATAGGATGATTGTACACATTTTGCATATGTACAACTTGAAGCATCCAGACACATGGGACTAAAGCCTCTCCTATGTCCAACACAGCTACAACAGAGCTCTCCATAGCTCAACTAGCCACAACCCCTTTCAGGTGGGGTTGGAATTCTAGCCACTATGTCCCATCGATGTGGCCATACCATTTGCAACTACTTAGGTAGATTCGAATCATGTCCATTATGAAGGTTATAATGGTAATAGCTTCATTGAGCACATTCAACGCATCCACCAGTAGGTCCATGACATATTGGACAAAGCCAATGCTAAGTACAAGAAGTGTCATGATCAGCATCGAGTGCCACACAAGTTCTAGTTGGGCGACAAAGTTTGGTTACATTTGCAGAAGGAGTGCCTCGCTAGGCCCCACCACAAGATTTTCCCATTATGATATGGGCCTTACACCATCACTAAGGTTATATGGGATAATTATTTTGAGCTAAACATTCCACCATTCCTTTTCTTGCACCCAGTGTTCAATATGGACCATCTTTGAACATACTTTTCACCATTACTGGACACATCCACCATTGCAAAACAACTCACACTAATAGAGTTAAACCCAGACTACATGGAACAGACCATAAATGATCAGATCATAGACAAGCAGATCAAGAACACTTTCCAACATAAGATCCAATTGTATTGTGTTGTTAAAGCTGTCCAACCCCTACACCAAGGCGAGTGGCTCACCAGGGACCAAGTTCAACAGAAGTTCCCCCATCTCAAGGAGGCACTCAATGAAATGGGGACCATTGCTTCCTAAGGGAGGAAAATTCATCCAGGTGGATATTGGTGTCCACCTTCCTATTCCACTTGGATCCTCACTATTGATTCCTTTCAATTTCCTTAATTGTAGCACACCTTACTATTTTTGGCATTTTTTCGGGTCCTAAATTTCTAGAGCCATTTTAAGGGGCTAAAAGACATTTTTAGGGAACATGGAGAGTCTAGAAAAGTCCCAATCTAGTGTACCTATTTGTTTTCAGCCTCCTCTTTGAGATATTTGAAATGAGGTATTATGAAGCCAAAGAAAGATCGTATGCGAAATTTATGACCTCAGGAAGTTGATGTACCAATTTACCCAAACAGGGCTCATAGTTTTGGCGCTTCATCTTCTAGGTTTATTTCTTTGGATGTTTAGGGTTTTCCATTGTTTCTCAGTAATAAATAGGCATTTGAGCCTCATTTTAACACAGTTCAAAGGCATGTAGCTACCACATCTCTTCTTAGAGATAAGCTAACATCATCCGAGCTAGTTTATTTACATTTTTATATGTAAGCATATTTCAGTTCTTTGATATTAATGAATTGGAGTTTTATTTCAGCTACAAATTTGTGTTTATGTGTATACCTATATTTTTTTGCATTCCTGACTTCAATACAAAACATGGAATTTCCAATGTTATAAAGAAATATTTCCTCCCTATGGAATAATTTTACAAAGGTGAAAATGAAATTTTACAGAGAAGACAAATGAATGTTTTTAGCTATGGATATAAGGAGGAAAATAATTATAAAGAGGAAAATGCTCGTGAATAGAAAATTTAGATAATTTCTTATCCAAAATTTTTATAGAAGTAAAAAGGGGAGTTAAAACATCAAGGTTTTTACAGAATTAAAAAAGGGATTTGTAAAGGGAGACATGGTTTTCAAAACCATGGGGAAGCAAAAAAATAGATGGTTTTCACAGAAAAACAACAATTATTTATGAAGTTTCATTTATTCATAAGTATACCAAAAGTGGGAAAAACCAAATATGAAAACATTGAATGGTTTGAGTAAATTGTTTTTAATTTCATTTATGAAAATTATAAACAAATAAATGTTATAATGAAGAAGTATTACAAGACATGGTTTTCAAAACCATGGATGGGTTTATAGAGAAATATTTTGGCATTTGATTTATGAAACTCATGAGGAAAGGAACAATTTTATGGGTCAAAACAAGACATGGATTTTTTAAACAATGAATGGTTTTATGGGACAAAATCATGTGAGGAAATATTTTGAGTTTTCATTTATGAAATTCATGGAAATATGTAAATATGATTTTATAAATTTTTGGGAAATATTTTTATCAAAATATGTTATTCCTAAAAATGTAATATTTATATGCTTGAAAATTAAAGAGTGACAAAAAATCAATGATTTCCAAATAATTATCAAATTTATAGACAATGATTAAGAACTCAAAGGATAATTAAGATAATTGAATTATCAAAGAATTTTATCAAAGAACAAGAGATTAATCAATTCTATAAAAATGGATCAATCAACAAGATTATAGGCATATTAACCGAGTTTTTAGGCACGAGCTTCAAAAGCCTCTAGATTTTGAGGTAAAAGATCAACATGTTGGAGATTAAGGCAGATTTGTAACAAAAAATGGGCAACCCGTTTCAAGAATAAAGGAAATCAATCAACAATTAATGAGTCAATTTCCAGATTTGAGGGAACAGAATCAGCAATCAAACAATCATTTCCAGGGCATAATCTTTAAGAACTTCAGATTTCTTAGTAGAAGAATAAAAAACTAAAGGGTCACTCCTAGATTTAAATGCATAAGACTTTCTGCCATTTCCAAATTTTTTGCAGCGTATTGTGTTTTTATTTTATTTGATAGGATTTATTTCCCATAGACTAGTGACATTTTGAGGAATATGTTTTCCTATATATATTGTTTCATTTTCATTGTAAAAGGGTTGACTATTGATTTCAAAACCCTGCCATTTTTTTAAAGACTTTTATTACAAGATTTTTAATTGAATTATTCTGGTTTTAGTTTCATGACATAAATTGTTTCTTGTGTATATCTTTCCCCACTATTTCATAATCTATTTCTACATATGTTCAAGGTAACATAGGAGTTAGGGAAATGCTAGGTTTGAGTATCAACCTCCTTGGCAACCCGCTGCAAAGTTATCATCTACACTGAAATTATCTGATTGAATAGTTTGTTTAATTATTTCCTTCTTTCATCTCTTAAATGTATATCTATTTGGTTGTATAATTCTTCTACACACATATACTATATTTGATTGATTGAGTACTTATTATGAATACTTAATTATCTTATTTCTCTTCTATTCCTCCACCGAACTCTTGAAGCTATGTTTTTCTGTTGGAACTCGACATTGGCACTTTGATTAAGTTTAATCAAGAGAGGTGCAAGAGAGGGCTTTATTTTTTATTAGAGATTAGATAATCATCAGCAACCACCTGCAACCAATAATAGATATGGCCATTGTTTGTTGTTCTATTCAACAACCCCCCGATTTGTTAATATAATATATAATATTCTATTAATAAATGGGGACCCTTAAAAAATCCTTCCAAAAAATAAATTTAGCATTTAGGCATTTTCTTGTTAAATTTTTGGAATAAAGCAAGATATCAAGACAAAACCCTTTGAAAGCTAGCAAATGCTCACCAATTTTTGCATGTCACACGACCAAGTGTGTCAAAAGAATTGTTAACAAATGAAACTCGCGAAAAGCGATCGAAAGGGATTATTGCGCTTAACCTAGATGTTATTAGGATTTTTCATTTAAACTAAGTCCTAAGGCATTTTTATTAAAATAAGGCCCACATTGCATATTGCCACTTACAAAGGGCACACCATCACAAAGTATCTTTAACCATGCGAAATGCGATATTGCAATGACACAGTCAACCTTCTCACATCACATTAGAAATACTTAAGAAAGGTCTGAAACCTTATTTCTTAGAGAAAAAGAACAAAGGATTATGCTATTGGAACAACAATTAGATCAAGAGAAATCTAACCAGCAAGCAAAGTTACAAGTATCCAAGCTCCAACAGGAATTTGAATAGATGCGAATACAACATCAGACCATCCTAATGGAAAGATATGTGCAAATACAATCTATGACAGATAAGTATAAATACAATCCGCAAATCGATGAATTCATAAAAGAAGCATTTAGTCTTAACTCTCAACTATTGCAGAAAAGGGAAGTTCTATGGCATAAAATCTCGTAAATAAGTCCTTATTGCGAGATCAGTGATAAGATAACAAGCCAAGTTGTTGACATGAGGCTTGAGTATTAAGAAATCCATAAAAGGATTTCTGATTTTATCACCTAGCAAGAATCAAAAGATGGGAGGAAGGCTGATCTACCAAAAATGGAGGAATCACATAAAGACATCTTATTCACAGATTAGGATTCTCAGCTCAAGCAAGCAGAAAGGAAAACAATGGTCACAGAAGCAGCATCAAACAACATCATTGAAGCCATCAATGAAAATCTACATGTCGCCAACATGGTTGTAAAATCTATACCATGATTTCTTCAAAATGCCAAAAAATTAGAGCAGTAGTGGAGACAGGCGGCAAAGGAAAAGGAGGAGGTGATCAAACAAATGAGCAAGCTAAACTGGGAAGCATACAGGAAATTCTTAGTCAAAACATATAGCTAATGGATGACCTTGCGATGCCTAACTACGTCCACTCAAAAAAGGTGCCAACAGTGACCGACACTATATTTGCTAAATAGTTAAAATCTGCGATCAGCCAACTGACGCAGCTCAAAGCAATGACAGATATCTGCGGTCTCAAAGATGGAATGCAAAGGAGTTAGTCACTTATTTTTATTTCTATTATAGTTTTATTTCACATAATATGAAGAAGGTTGTTTAAACCTCCTCAGTTACTTTTGTCATAATCCATTGTTAGGACCTATAGTTTAGTATTTAAACCCTCTCATGCATTTAGAGAAGGATCTAGAATTTTATTAAAAACATTTGCAAAGAATGCACCTCTGTAAGTTTTTGAATGCCTTGATGAAATTATGGAACACAGTCATTAATTTTGATTATCAAACTACTTTCCTTTGTTAATGCACTATTGTATGCTTGGAGAATAATTTGATTTGAAGAAAGGAGCTGATCTATGTCATTAGTCAAATGAGAAAAACCTCACGCATGGTACTTTTATCTTGTATGATCATTTCTATTTTGTTTAATTAGTGATAACATTTAGTTTTCATGAATTATATATGGAATATGTTCTTTATGTTATGTGTTGATTGCACTATTGTATGATGCCTAGATGAAAGTGTTTAATCTCATATATGATCATTTTTATATGCGATATAATTTATACATTTCTTTGACTAACTATTTAGTCAAAGAATTATCTTTACATGTTATCATCTATGTTTAATACATGAATGATATTTATTATCATATGTTAAACATATATCATTTTGGATCGCATATCGCTCACAGTACCTGGGCTTATATTAGATTAAGTTAGCTAGAGATTTTCATGCTAGAATAAGTAATTTAGTGATCATTATTCTTATTGCAATCGTTTGAAAACCACCCGCTCTCATTTTAAAACCCATTATGGGAAACCAGTCACATCATCCCTAGTTGGTGCCTCCACTTCAAATGGAAAAGGAGTTGTCTTTAAGGTCCAGACCGGGTGGTTGTCCCCCATGTTGGAGTAGCAGAATTCTGAGGATTCAACATTTCGGTGCTAGAAGGAGGGAATCCGACTATGAATGGCATATAAATCTAAATATCAATTGAAAAATGTTCATAAGAGTCAAAACTGCTGCACAAATTCTACTTCTTCTAGATCCCATTCAAAATCTCTGGATCAGAAATATGAATTTGCAGAAACATATCCCTCATTTCCTTAAGTATTAAGACAACCACCTTCTTCAAATTACACTCTTGAGTCTCCCAATATTCACTCTTTGATACAAAAATTGGAATAGGTCTCCATTTCTACTGAGAAACCTGAAGCCTCTGAAGAAAGCGTCAATTCCTTATTATGAGTGTAGGTTTTAACCCCGTATAGAAATTACCTACATACAAATTCTAAAACACAAAAAATAAATAATGCGAGAGCGTAACACATAAAACACATATACATGGAGATTTTCCCCTGGATCCAAAAACCAGGACTACCCACATGATTTTTCATTATGTTCCTTTCAATGTTAAATACATATTTATACATGTCAAGTCATCCAATACCATGGACCGAAAACCATCACGTCCAAAGCCATGGACCAAAAACCATCGCATCCAAAACCATGTGCGAAAAACATGAACAAAACCATAGGTGGGTCCACCCAACCTAACATAGGGTCCAAAACAAAAAATTTATGGAGCGTTGCCCTAAACCCCATAGAGTGGAGTTACCTATAGCTGTCAAACCCCCTGTGACACCCCAATATGCAATCGGCACAACAAAGGGGGGGGATTCGCGCCCTGCCTCCCCCCAACCCCCCGATCAACTACATGGGCTAGTCATGGAAAGAATATAACACAACCCAACATTCTCCCAATTTTTTTTTTCTTTCCATATGGGGCCACAAGAGAGTTAGTCATTTATCCATCCCTGCAATGCCCATTGTTTCTCTACACCAACAGAACTTCTCAAAGCTCATAGATTTTGTTAATGCATCTGCAGTATTCTTCATAGTGTCCACCTTTACTGGAAACACCTTTTTATCTTCTATCGTATCCCTCACAAAGTGATTCTGAAAATCAATGTGATTTGTCTTTGAATGATATTCAGGGTTCTTTGCCAAGAAAATTGCACTTTGGTTGTCACAATCTATCCTTATATCTCCCTGTACTGACCCCATACTTGAACACAATATCTACAACCAAACTATTTCCTTCCTTACATGAGTGGCTTCCATGTATTCTGCCTCTGTAGTTGATAGTGCCATTATAGATTGTTTCTTACTCATCCAACTGACTGCACCTGTAAATCGGTTAAACACATACCCACTTGTAGATCTTCTCTGATCTAGATCTCCAGCCCAGTCTACATCAAAAAAGCCATGAATATCCAACACTCTATCCAATCCTGGTCTTCCTTGGTAGCACAAACCATAATTACTAGTGCCATGCAAATACCTGAAAACCTGCTTCACTACTATCCAATGCTCCTTTCCTGATTTTGACATAAACCTACTCAATACTCCCACTACATGTGCAATGTCTGGTCTAGTATAGACCATTGCATGCATCAGGCTACCGACTACACTTACATATGGAACACGGGACATGTCCTCTTCCTCTTCTTGTGTCTTAGGACACTGTTAAACAGATAAATTTACACCTATAGGAATAGGAACCTTCACCGGTTTACTATCCTGCATATTAAATCTCTGCAATATTGTCTTGACATACTTCTCTAGTTTAACTAGAGCTTCCTCTTTGCTCGTTCTCTTTTAATTTCCATGCCCAAAATATAGTTTGCAGCACCAAGATCTTTCTTGTCGAATTTGGAGGACAATTGGGTCTTCAAATCCTAGATAATTTCTTTGTCATTTCCAACCAGCAACATATCATCCACATACAAGACCAAATAAATAACACGGTCACCAATTAAATTAAAATACACGCAGTGATCTGCTTTGCATCTGGTGAAGCTAAGTCCCCGTATAAATGTATCAAATTTCTAATTACATCCTTGCAAAATGTTTTAACCCATACAAAGACTTCTTTAACTTGCATACCAGTTCTTTCTTACCCTTCACCACAAAGCCTTCAAGTTGATTCATGTAGATCTACTCTTCTAGATCCTTGTGAAGAAATGTTGTCTTCACATCCATCTGTTCTACCTCAAAATCAAAAGCAACAAACAACAGATAAAAGTAATCTAATATAAGTTACCTTGGCAACAGGAGAAAAAATATCACCAAAATCACTTCCCGGCACCTGGGAATAACCTTTTGCTACCAACCGAGCTTTGTATTTCTCCACCTTCCCTTCTGCATTTGTCTTCTTCTTGAACACCCATTTGCTGCCAATGGGTTTCCTTCCAGCCGGCAACTCCACCAGATCCCAATCCTCATTTTTGTGCAAAGATGCCATTTCATCAACCATGGCCTCTTTCCAGAGTTTTCCATCCTCTGAATCCACTGCTTCCTTCACAGTTCTGGGATCATCATCAGTAATAGATAAAGAAAAATTTAAACAGAAAGTAGATGGACTATACCTTTCTAGCTGCCTTATTTCTCGAACTGATCTTCTCACAACTGTAGGTTGTGGCTCTTCATCTTCTAATTCCTCCTCTTCTGTAGAGTCTGATTCTTCCTCCTTTAGCTCAAACTATATATTCTCAGGTTCCTTTGGTTGGAATTCATGTTTAATAACATTTTTCAGCTCTCTGAACACCACATCTCAACTGTACACAACCTTCCTTGTTATTGGGTTCCAAAGCTTACAAACCCTCTAAACCATCATTATACCCAATAAAGATGCACTTTTCATATTTACTATCCAACTTGGTTCGTTTCTCTTTTGGAACATGCACATATGCATCACATCCAAATACCCTTAGATGTGAAAGAGAGGGTTTCTTACTAGTCCATACCTCTTGTGGAGTCTTATCCTCCAACACTGATGAAGGTGACCTACTGACCAGGTAACATGCAGTCTCCACTGCCTCTAACCAGAATTCCTGTCCTGACCCGGAACCACTGATTATGCTTCTTGCCCTTTCCATCAACCTCTTGTTCGTTCTTTCTATAACTCCATTTTGCTGAGGTGTATATGGAGTAGTCTTTTGATGTGCTATACCACACTTCTTACAGAATTATTCAAATTCCTTACTGCAAAATTCTCCACCATTATCTATCCTCAACACCTTTATCTTCTTCTCTATCTAATTTTCCACCAGAGCCTTAAATTCTTTAAACCTGTCAAAGACTTCAGATTTCTTCTTAAGGAAATATATCCATGTATTCCTTGAGAACTCATCTATAAATGATAAATAGTACACAAACTTACCCAGTGATGGAACCTTCATAGGTCCAAACACATCACTATGCACAAGCTCTAATATATGTTTCGCCCTCTTACCACCAGAGGGGAAACTCACCCGATTCTGCTTCCCATATACACAATTTTCACAGAAATCAAAATCCAGAGAGCTATTAATCATACCTTCTACCATACCTTTAACATGAAGTATTCAAAGGCCCTTCTCTTGAATATGTCCAAGCCTTTGATGCCACAGCATGGTCTTCTCTCCAGAGACCACTAGATTTTCTGCACCGCTTTCGGGAACCAAAGAACTGTTGCACCCATCAACAATTGTGCTACCTTGCAGCTTGTACAGAGTTCCAATCTGAACTCCCTGCATCAATACCAATGCTCCCTAAACCGTCTTGTAGGTATCCTTCTAGAACACTATTTTTACACTTACATCATCCAACTTGCTTATAGAAATCAGATTTCTGGCCAATGTAGGAATATGTAGAACACCCAAAAGTGTTCTAACCCTTCCACCTTGCAACTTCAAATTTACTTTTTTACGACCAACGATTCTAGCCTTCCTATCATCCCCTAAGAAGACATCACCACCATTGTATTTCTCATACTCGCAGAACCACTCTCTATGGGGAGTGAAGTGAAAGGATGCACATGATTCAATCAACCATGCCTCATGATCTACATGTGTGCTTGAAGAAGCCAAGTACACATCCCCACCTTCATCTGCGGTGGTTTTTGCCTCTACAGAAGGAGCATCATCAGATACCTTTCCTTTATCAGGAGCTTTAGATTTACAGCCACTTTTATAGTGCCCTTCCTTTCCACATTTCTAGCACACCACCTTTACAGATTTTCCTGGATATTTAGGTCTCCCACTCGATGACTTATTTTTTTTTTTGTTCTGGGACCGTCCTCATACAGACAAGGCATCACCATTCTGGCTCTCCATATTTTTCCGTCTCATTTCATCCATCAACAAGGATGAGACTATTTCATCAAACTGCAAGGCAGTTTCATTGCTACCTATTGCAATAACTAGACTATCCCATGAATCTGGTAGAGAACACAACAAACTGATGCACTTTTCTTCATCTAAAATTTTAATATCAACAGATAATAACTGACTTACCATAGTATTAAATGCGTTCAGATGCTCTGTCACTGAGTCTCCATCTTTCATCCTAAGGTTATATAGCTTTTTTCGCAGGAATAGTTTATTCACCAAAGACTTAGATTGGTACAAAGTCCCTAACTTGTCCCGCAAAGCCTTCGCCATATCTTCCCCTGATACATTCAGAGACACACAATCGTATTGTGCTCTTTTCCTTCCGATCCAGATTCTTCCATTCTTCATCGGACACTCCCGTTGGTTTAGTACCCAGATCTACCGCGATCCACTAATCTTTATCCACCAGCAGATCCTCCATCTTGAGTTTCCACAATTCGAAATTCTGACCATTAAATTTCTCGATCTCTATCTTTCCACTGCTCATCATTTCTTTCACCACTAGAATCGATCTCGCAGATCTCCCACTGAACATGGTCTACCACAGGCCCGAGCGAAACCTCTCAGCAACAAAGGTGTCCCCTTGAAGCCAAAACAACTTTGATACCAAATGTAGGTTTTAACCCTGTACAAAAATTACCTACATACGAATTCTAAAACACAAAAAATAAATAATGTGAGAGCATAACACATAAAACACATATACATAGGTATTTTTCCTTGGATCCCAAAACTGGGACTACTAGCTTGATTTTTCATTATGTTCCTTTCAATGTTACAATACATATTTATACATGTCGAAGCATCCAATACCATGGACCAAAAACCATCACGTCCAAAACCATGGACCAAAAACCATCGCATCCAAAACCATGTGTGAAAAACATGCATAAAACCATAGGTGGGTCCGCCCAACCTAACATAGGGTCCAAAACCAAAATTTTTTGGGGCATTGCCCTGGACCCCATAGAGTGGGGTTACCTGCACCTGTCAAACCCCTTGTGACCCCCTGGCTACACAATCAGCACAACGAAGGGGGGGCGAACCTCTAACCCCCTGATCAACTACGTGGGCTAGTCATGGAAAGAATATAACACAACACAACAATGAGAAACTGGTGTATTAACTCGATAGCGAAGGGAAAGGTTCAGAGTAACTCCTTTTGAGTTTCCCATTCATTTACGACGTAAGAAAGTTGCCACATCAAGATCTAACTTAGATACCAGCGATATCACTTGAAATATCCCTCCATTTACTTCACCACCAACTTCTACTCAATCCACATCTTCTCAACTGTCCATTCCTTCATCTAGTACTGCTACTAGTAGTACTAATCCAGTAGTAAGTTCTTCACCATGCACACCTACTTCTGGACCAACCTTCCCATTTTCCCAGTCTCCAACTCAAGTCATGGCCAACCAACCTGCTCAACCTTGGGCAAATCCTAGTGCCGTACTGGTTGCTAATCCAAGTGCTCTCCCAACAAACCCAGAAAAATGGCTCCCTAAGTATAATCCTGATGATGGTCTTCCTGCTCAAGAACATCTAAATAACTTTATGTTAGACATGAATCTTAATGGAGCTTCACATGAAGATGTTGTAATCAGATTGTTTCCTTATACTTTCCAGGGATTCGTAGGATCTTGGTATTTTTCTCTTCCAGCAGGCTCAATAAGAAACTGGGATACTTTTGAAGAAATATTTCTTGAAACATTTGGTGATGACAGGGCTATAGAATCTTTAATCAATGATCTTTCCAACCTAAAAGAAAATTAAGATGAAACGATCAAAGACTTCAACTACATATTTAACAAGTTACTAAACAAAATTGCAGCTGCCTCCAAACTTGTAGTAGATGTACAAATAGAGTGGTACATATCCTCTCTTCCTTCTAATATCACAATTTTTGTAGATAGATCCAATAAGGTTACCCTTGTAGAAAACATTAAAGAAGATTTGTCTCTAGAAAGAAGAATTATTGCCTTAGAAAAGAGGTCACAGATAGAAGAAAGGAAATCAAAGAAAGGAAAATTCAAAAAAGATTCAAAAAAGAAAGCTCCAAAGGACCCTTTTGACCTTGAAGGCCTTCAAAAGTTGTTAAAAACCATGTCAAATGAAATGGTTGAAATCAAGAAACAGGTTGCAGAATCATTTGCTCCCAAGAAACATTTTCACTCATTTAAGAGAAATCCTTCTTCTACATCCCAACCACCAAATACTATTTCAAATGCTGAATCCGATCAAGAACTGGAAGAAGACTCACCAACCGAACAAGAATCGAAAACTGAAGAAGAAGTTGAGTTAAATGGAATGTGGGACCTTATTCTTCCAACTGAAGAGGAAGCACAAGCTATGCCAGTAACTACAAGAATTAAAATCTCTCTTGATACATATAAAACAATTCAAAAACAGAAAGTTGCTACTCCTGTAAAGGAGAAGATAGTAAGTAAGAAATCTAAGACTACTCAAACCAATTCTATTCCATTAAATCCTCAAACTGCTTCCAAAACTTGAGTAATCTCGGATATACTGGAATACAACATAGTCGAAGATATGAGAAAGACAAGAGAAAATATTTCATTGCATGAATTGACTAAACTCAAACAGCAGCAAAAAATATTGTTTAGAGAGTTAAAATCAGTTCTTGTAGCTCCTTCACCATCTGATATAGTTACTCAAGCTACTAATGATATGGGTAAGCCTCCTGCATCTTCAAACAAAGTGAATCCCACAGAACTAGTTCTGATAGGTGATAGACCTATTTCTCATACTCCAATTCTTATTACTTATGATATTTTCAAGAGAAATGTCCATAATTTCCTTGTTGATTCAAGAGCCTCTTCAAACATCATGCCAAGAACTGTGTGCACCAAATTAAATATTACACCTCAAAAATCTGTTGTACACATAGTTCAACTGGATAGGACCAAAGTAGAGGTACTCGGAGAAATGATATCAGTTTCAATCAGGCTTTCCTCTAATCCAAAGGTTTCATAATAATTGATATTCTAGTGGATGATATCCCTGAATTTTATGGATTAATTTTAATTAGGGATTGGTCTGAAAAGTTACACATATACTTTACAACTGATTAGTCTCACATGTGGTTGCCACACAATGGTAAGCCTAACCAAATCAGAGTAGACCATGAGAAATTCATGAAGTAAATAGTCATTGATCTCGAGGGAAACAATGAGCCAATAGCTTTCACCAATAACATTATCAAAACTACTTAGTTGAATCATTCTTGGGATCCTTCAACGCACAAAGATCTCCCTTTCCAGATAATGCTGTAGTATCTCAGATATAAATTTTTTCACAAACAAAGCTTCCAAGTGCATAGATGTAGTTGATAAATTTGTAGATAATTCATTAATCTAGACTCTTTATTTTGATGGTTCCAAGTCTGAAGATGGTGCAGGTGTTGGATGTATCCTAATCAGCCCACAAGGAGAGAAAACCATGTTATCTTATAGGCTTGAATTTCAATGCACTAACAACACTGCGGAATATGAAGCATTGATTCAAGGGTTGTACAAAGTTATTGGCCTTAATGTCAAGTATTTTCAAGTATATCCAGACTCTAAAATAGTCATAATAGGTAATAAATGCAATCCATTGTGTGTCTGGGCATCTCAAACATTATCAATCCCTAGCCCATAATCTTTCTTCTCACTTTACTGCTTTCAACATTTCTTCAGTCCCCAGATTAAAAAATGCAAGTGTTGACTTCCTTGCCAATGTAGCATCTAAGCTTATATCTCGAGAAGAATTTAGTCTAGATAGATTTTCTATAGAGTTAGTTTTTAGACCATCCATTCCTAATAATGTAACAAATTGGAGAGTGTTTAATAATGATGTTGATATAATCGATTTCCTTGCATCAGAAGCATATTATGAGGAACAAATCATAGATGAATATGAACATGACTTGAAAATCAACCATAAACAAGATCAAAACCCAATTCCAAAACCTGTAGTCAAAATGGAAGATCTCTATGATTTGAAAGAAAGATTTAAGAAGATTACCAACTCCAAGAATCAGAGTTCTACTTTTAGATTTGAAGTGGTAAACCTAGGCACAACTGAAAAACCACAAGATGCCAACCTAGTTCTTGGTTTATCATCTGAAGAAAGGACATCATTCATCAAGTTTTTGAAAACATATAAA
This sequence comes from Pinus taeda, assembly GCA_000404065.3. Taxonomy (NCBI): domain Eukaryota; kingdom Viridiplantae; phylum Streptophyta; class Pinopsida; order Pinales; family Pinaceae; genus Pinus; species Pinus taeda. The sequence continues at coordinate 22,259 of APFE031467108.1, forward strand.
GGTGTCTTTTCCTGGGATTATTCAGATCTCAAGACCTATCGTACCTTTGTAATTCAACATACTATATCGATGACCTCTAATGAAAAACTAGTTCAACAGAAGCTCAGAAAGATTCATCCAAACCTTGAAATCCAAATCAAATCTGAATTGAACAAACTTATGAAAGAAAAGATAACCTTTCCCATTAGACACTCAAAATGGGTCTCAAATATGTTTCTCGTTAGGAAAAAGAATGTAGATATTAGGATTTGTATTGATTTTAGGAGCTTAAACAGATCTTGTCAAAAGGATAAATTTCCTTTGCCTACCATGGAGAAAAGATTTCAATCAGTTGCAGTTCCAAGTTAATGTCTTTTCTAGATGGATTTTCAGGATACAATCAGATTCTTGTACATCCAGATGACAAATTGAAGGCAACATTCAGGACCAATTGGGGGACATATGTTTATCAAAAAATTCCTTTTGGACTCATCATTGCAGGTGCTACATTTCAACACGCCATGGATATTTCTTGTAACGGTCTGGTTAATAAATCAGTTGTTATTTACCTAGATGACATCATAGTCTACTCTAGGAACAAAAACAATCATTTGAATGACCTAAAGCATATCTTTGAAAGATGCAAGTAATATGGCATTTCTTTGAATCCCAAAAAGTCATACTTTGCTTTAGCAGAAGGCAGGCTTCTTAGATTCATAGTGTCCAAGAAAGGAATTTATATTGATCCCAATAGAATTCAAGAAATCGAAAAGATTCCTATCCCACATAACAAAAATACCATGCAATCATTCCTATGCCAGATAATTTTGTAAAAATATTTGTTCCATATTTCTCACAAATTGTTCTACCCCTTCAATCAATGATAAGAAAGAATGCAGTCTTCAAATGGGGTAAAGATGAAAGAGAGTCATTTGAGTTAATAAAAAAATCCATTATCAATGCTCGTCCTTTAACAACTCCAAAATTTCTCAAACCTTTTGTGTTGTACTCATTTTCATCTGATACATCATATGCAACAGCGTTAACATAGTTGAACAATCAAAACATCAAGGCGCCTATCTCTTTTTTCAGTTCCAATTTACAAGGTGTCAAGTTAAACTACTTAACTATTGAGAAACAAGATTTTTCTATCCTTAAAACCTTGAAACATTTCAGACCTTCTCCTCAAAACTCATACAAAAATAGTAGTACCATACCTTGCAGTAAGGCAATTTTTCATTCAAAGAGAAGGGGAGACAAGAGGGAATTGGGTCACTCCACTTCAAGAGTACGATGTAGAAATACAACCAACAAAAATTGTTAGGGGCCAAGGTTTTTGCAGGATGTTAACTGGAGCTTCCCACTTATCAACAAAAAAATACCAAGGTAATGATGTGAAAATATCAGAGGTAAGCCTCAACGATGCACAATCACAATATGTTGATTTGAAGTTTTATTTAAAGAATTGATATGATCCTATGCATCTTAATTACAAAACAAAACATGCTTTAAGGTTGAAATCAAATCAGTATGAATTAATTGACGATGTATTATTGATAAAAAAATTATGATTTAGTATTATTAAGATTCCTAGAGAAACCTAAAGCTAAAAAGGTTATGTAGGAGTTATATGATGGACCAGCTGGAGGTCATTTCAGAGGAAACACCACATCTCCCAAAATCCTTCATGCAGGTTATTATTGGCCAACACTATTTAAGGATGCGTATGACTATGCAAGAAAATGCAAAACTTGTCAAACTGTAGCTGGAAGAGAAACGAAACCAGCATTCCCTTTACAACTAGTGAATATCCGACAACGATTTGAACAATGGGGATTAGATATAATTGGTGAGACTGTTCCTAACTCTTCCAAGCAACACAAGTACATCCTTACAACTTCTTATTATTTCACGAAATGGGTAGAAAGTATACCACTAAAAGTAGCTAATACAAACAGCCTTACAGACTTTATTGATTAGTACATAATCACCAAGTTTGTGTTACCTATAGCTTTAATGTTTGATAATGCATCTTATTTTTTTGGAAATACTATGGTAGAATTTGCCTTAAAAAGAGGTTTCAAATTTAAGTATTCAGCCAACTATTATCCACAAGGTAATGGATTCGCCGAATCAACAAACAAAAACCCTATTAGAATCATCAAACAGACTATAGACCAAAATAATAGGAATTGGCACAAAGCATTGACATTTTCTCTCTGGGCAGATAGAATAACATAGAAGGCCTCAATTGTATCTTCTACTTTTTCTTTATTTTATGGAAAAGAAGAAGTTCTCCCATAAACATAGCAATCCCATCTCTTGCCCTAGTGTAATTTATTAATGAAAATCCTTCCTCTTCTCTTCAAGCAAGACAATTTGAGATCCTTAAGCTTGAAGAAGAAAGAGAAAAAGCCAAAGCTACCCATTCCCATCATCAGCAATTGGTCAAAGCCTCCTTCGATACAATCTTTACCAGTCATAAAACCATTGAAGTAGGTGATCTGAATTTGAAATGGGACAAAGCACACGAGGAAAAGTGAAAACACACCAAAATCCAAAGACTGTGGCTTGGACCATTCCAAATCATTGAGAAAATTGGTCCATCAACATTTCTTTTACAAGATTTGTCAGGAAGAATTGATTCCTTGACCGTTAATGGGAAAATTTTGAAAAAATACTTTTCCTAGAAGACAGTCTCTTCTTATTTTGTATCAAATTGTCTTTAGCATTCTTAGGAAAATAAAGGTTAAGTAGTATTACTTTTTGACCTCTTAAAATAAAGTCTCTGATAAGTAAGAAAAGTTAAAGAAATAATTAGAGCATTTGAGTATCAAAGTTAACCTTATTTCTTTGGAAAAAGTTGACCTTGATAAAAACACTTATTCTATGAACAAGTTCTTACCTTTATAAGGTATACATGTTTTGTTATCAGTCAAGAAAAAAAATATTTAACCTAGTAAGGACTTTCTACAGATGAGTATCTCGAAACTCTATTATTGTCATCCAAAACTCTTTAAAAGGACCAATGATTCACCCCATCTGATAAAATTTTTCTTTTGCAAAGTTTAATTTTGAAATATGAAAAACTTAAAAGATAATATGTCTCATTACGAGCTTGTTTACCATGATCATAAGGGAATAATTAAACTGATATTACCAAAAACTACATATCAAAAAAGGGTAATAGCCAATGATCTAATCAATCAAAGGACAAGGGGTCTCATCAAGAGCCAGCTTGTTCAGTCTAGTTACAACCAGTGAATGGCATTGTCATTATTGGGTTACCAAGCCTACACAATGTCTTTTAAGAAGCTTGAAAAGAAAAATTACATGAAAGGAAAAAACAAGGTCCAAATGAGAAAGAAAGCAAACGAATAACATTTCGAATTCTAAAAATTTCTTTGGATGCGACAATGAATTATTTTTGGTTAAAAGATAACGCTGCTAAGGTTATGAACCCCTGCTAACATCAGAGAATCTATCTTTGATAAATGAGTAAACAATAAAAACTAATCTATAGAAGGCACCTGCTTTATCTCTTTAAATCTTAGTATTGACTGATGCAAACATTTGTATTTTTATAACTACAAAAGTAAAGTAGTTGAGTAAATATATTGTGTAAGTGATTATGATATCAGAGAAATTTTGTTTAGTTTATAACTCATGTAATTATTATTCTTATAACTCTTCTAATTTTGAATGTTTTAGAAATTTCAAAAAACTGTCAAAGGTAATTGGTCCGTCCAGGGAATCGCCAATTATTGTGCTATTCAACAACCCCCCCATTTGTTAAAATAATAACTAATTTTCTATTAATAAATGGGGACCATTAAAAAATCCTTCCAAAAAATAAATTTAGCAGTTAGGCATTTTCTTGTTAATTTTTTGAAATAAATCAAGATATCAAGACAAAACCCTTTGAAAGCTAGCAAATGCTCACCTTTTTCGCAGGTCGCGGGACCAAGCATGACAAAATCCTTGTTAACAAACAAAACTCGCGAAAATCAATCGAAAGGGATTACCGCGCTTAACCTATATGTTATTAGGATTTTTTATTTAAACTAAGTCCTAAGGCATTTCTTATTAAAATAAGGCTCGCATTGCATATCGCCACTTACAAAGGGCACACCCTCACAAAGTATCTTTAACCATGTGAAATGCGATATTGCGATGACACTATCAGCCTTATCGCTTTGCATTAGAAATACTTAAGAAAGGTCTGAAACCTTACCAACCATGTGATATTGCGAAATGCGACAGAAGTCTCGACCCGATTGAAAACTATGTTATAAAATAACACTTAAGTCCGCTGCACAATAAAAAGGGCTTTATAAAGAAAATCCTATCAAGAAAGCTACACTTTAAACACTATAAGGAACGACCCACATCTTGTATCCCATAGAAACCAAAGGAACTTTAAAGAAAGTGCACACACAAAATGTGATAATGTGATTTGTGATATTGCATCGTAATCGCAAAATTGACATTATCACAGCTAAAGCTCTCCACCCTAAAAAGTTTCTTTCCTGACTTATGATGCAAAACATTAATGAGAAATAAAGCTAGAGAGAAGGAACCATTAGTGGGCATTCACTATGGGTTAATGGCATTTACATTTGAAAAACGGCTCGACATGATACGATATCTTCTCACCTATGTTTAATTAAAACTCCTTTCTTGTAACCTTTTCAAGGTTATCTATATCATTCATTCTTATTTTTCAATTTTACTTGTGTCTATCCAACAGTTTATGCTTTGCTCCATTTTTAGGAAAAATCCTTAGCAAGAGTCGTTGGGAGCAATGGTAAATAGGGGAAAGGCAACCGCGTCTGAAAAGTCAGAAATAATCCCTCTATTCTTTGATACTACGTGCAATAGAGATGGAGGAACCTCAACATGGGAAGCCATGTATGATTTATTAGAAGAAGAGAAACCAAGATGTTTGGTAAAAAAGGCCACAACCAATGTTAATATTTCCTCTGATGCCTCCTTTTTCACAACAACATGTTCCTTTCTACACCGCATAACTGCAAGACCAAAGATAATTCCATATACAGATATGGTTCAATGGATAATTGATATGGTGGATGTCTCAAACAGATAATTCAAGACTAACAAGTAGGAGGTTATGGGATCTTTTTCACCAGATAGCCTGAGGCTTATGTATAATTTACCAGAGCCACATAAGCTCTACAATAAAGAATTCCTTGAGAAATTTGGTAAGGAGAATGAAGACCTAGCAGACGTGACATGAACCCTGACAGAGAATGAAAGCAAGATCAAAAAGGATAAGACAGGTATGCATTCTACAACATCTATCTCTGCCCCTTGTAGTTTTTCAGCAACCATGCTATGTAGACTGTTCGACAAGCCCGATAGTACCAAATTTTCCCCATAATGGCTACCATTTATAGAAGCAATTGTAAATGCAACAATAATGAATTGGGGCCAAATTTTTCCTGATAATTTGGCAAAATCCATTATGGAGTATAGGAGAAAGAGCATCCCTCTTCAAGGGTTTACCCACCATTTTTCATGAGTGCCTATGTAATGGATGCAATATTTTTTGTCTCCAAATTTCCTATCATGGGATGAAAGTGGACTGTGCAAGACCCACTTCCTATCCATGTGTATCATAAGAGTCTGTGGGAGTCTCAGTTTCACCCCATTTTTACAATATTTGTCAAGGATTTATGTTGCCTATCCATAAATAAGTCTGCAATAAAATCACCCCTAGGTTTTCCAAAGAAGTCGATGTAGGTTTTCTACCTGTTTCCAGATGGTTTGGGGAGGAGACATTTACATATATCAGAGTATATGGGAGTATTTCTTCACCGCATGTCCTCCCATACTATGTCCTCGACAAGTTAATGGCCAGGGAGATAGCCTACGAAACATCAGGGGAAGGTGGGTTGAGCAAAAGATTGAAAGAACAGAAAAGGCCATTTGGCCTACATTTCCATTGCAATGTGGTGCATTTGCACTACATGATTTTGGACATGCATGCAAAGAGGCAGAGATTATGAAATATCTGAAATTAGCTACATTCCCAAGAAGGAACTATGACCCAAATGGTACTGCCAAGGACTTCACTACTATGGTGAAAGTGAAACCATTCATCCATGAGGAAGATGCCTTCTATGACCTATTCCTACAAAAAGAGACATTTTTAGAGGTAACACATATGGCATCACTACTTCTTCCCCCACATGATGTTGAAGCTTTCAGTTCATATAGAGAGAGGAGATTATTAAAGGTCCCATTAGACCTACTACAGATTGAACCAATAAGGGAACCAACTCTCATTGTAAGCTTGGAGGGAAAATCTAAAGAGAATTCCAATGAATATTCTGAAGCAAAGACCCGAGAGAGATCTAATCATGAGTCAAAGCATTCAGAGTAGTAGTCTCAAAATGGGGGCAATAAAAATAAAGAGTCTGAAAGGCACACAACCAGAACTACAGAGAAAACACTTGAGTAGCCCTTGGCAAAGAAATAAGCTGAAATTCACTCTACTTCCACTCAATCAACAAATCCCCAAGTTATTGATTTAGAAAAATAATGGGAGAATTTTAACAAGAAGCTCCACATAGAGGAACAAACATCTGAGATACACACTCTCCAACACAAATCAAATCAAGAAATAACAATGGAGAAAACTGTAGTTACTCAGGATGTGGAGCTCATTCATGCTACCCCCACTTCAGAAATTATTTTGATAATTGAGGAAATTCCTCCTTTAGATGTGTTTTATAGCCCTACCCACAAACCTGTCGTTAAAAGGTAGAGGAAGAAAAGAAAGTTAGATACTGCAGTGATTACCACTCTTGACAGTGAACCAATGGACATTGTCTGAAAAGACTTGCCCATGGACCCATCTAAAAATATTACGAGATTGTCACAATTTGCAGGAGCCTATGCTATGGCAACTATCGATAAAGCAATAGAGGTCCAAATTCCACTTAGAGAAAAAGAACAAAATATTTTTCTATTGGAACAACAATTAGAGCAAGAGAAATCTAACCAACAAGCAAAGTTACAAGTAGCCAAGCTCTAGCAGGAATTTAAACAGATGCAAATACAACATCAAGTCAGCTTAGTGGAAATAAATGTGTAGATACAAGCTATGACAGGCAAGTATAAATACAATCCGTAGATCGATGAATTCATAAAAGAAGCACTCAGTCTTAACTCCCAATTAATGCAGCAAAAGGAAGTTCTATGCTAGAAAATCTTGCAAACAAGTCCTTATTGCGAGATCAGTGATAAAATAACAAGACAAGTTGTTAACATAAGGCTTGAGTATGATGAAATCCATGAAAGGATTCTTGACTTTATCACCTGGAAAGAATTAGAATATGGGAGGAAGGTCGATCTACTAGAACTAGAGGAATCACATAAAGACATCTTATTCACATACTAGGATTCTCAGCTCAAGCAAGTAGAAAGGGGCAACGACAGTTGCAACAACAATAGTAAACAACACCATTGAAGCCATCAATGAAAATCTACATGGTGCTAACCTGGTTACAGAATCTATACCAGGATTTCTTCCAAATGTAAAAAAATTAGAGCAACAGTGGAGACAGGAGGTAAATGAAAAGGAGGAGGTGATCAGACAAATGAGCAAGCTAAACTAGGAAGCATATTGGAAATTCTTAGTCAAATAATATAGCTAGTGGATTACCTTGTGATGCTTAACTACCTCCAGTCAAAAAATGGTGCTAGCACTGACGGACACTATATTTTCTAGACAATTGAAATCTACGATCGAGAAACCGACACAGCTCAAACCAATGACATATATCTCTGATTGCAAAGATTGAATGCAAAGGAGTTAGTCACTTAGTTTTATTTCACATAAGCTAAAGAAGGTCGTTTAAACCTCCTAAGTTATTTTTGAAATAATCTATTTTTAGGACCTATAGTTTAGTATTTAAACCATGCTCACGCATTTAGAGAAGGGTCCAAAATTTTATCAAAAACATTCGCAAAGAATTCACTTATGTAAGTTTGTGAATGCCTTGATTAAGTTATGGAACATGGTCATTACTTTTGATTATCAAACTACTTTCCTTTCTTAATGCACTACTGTATACTTGGAGAATAATTTGATTTGAAGAAAGGATTTGATCTATGTCATTAGTCAAATGAGAAGAACCTCACACATATGGCACTTTTATCTTGTATGATCATTTCTGTTTTGTTTAATTAGTGATAACATTTCGTTTTCACGAATTATATATGGAATATGTTCTTTCTGTTATGTGTTAATTGCACTACTATATGATGCCTAGATGTAAGTGTTTATTCTAGAATATGATAATTTTTATATGCGATATAATTTATACATTTCTTTTACTTACTATTTAGTCAAAGAAATTATCTTTACATGTTATCATCTCTGTTTAATACATGAATAATCTTTAGTATCAAATGTCAAACATATATCTTCTTAGATCACATATTGCTCAGAATGCCCAGGTTTATATTAGATTAAGTTAGCTAGAGATTTGCATGTTAGAAAATGTCATTTAGTTATCATTATTCTTATTCAAATCACTTGAAAACCACCCACTCTCATTTTCAAACCCACTATGGGAAACTGATCCCATCATCCCATTTCAAAGCCACCACTTCAAACAGAAAAGGAGACGTCTGTAAGATTTGAACTGGGTGGTTATCCCCCATGTTGGAGCAACAGAATTCTGAGGCTTCAGCATGTGCTTCAAAGGCCCCTGTCTAGTGACAGTGAACAACATTAAAAAAATCCTTGTAACACTTGAAGGAGTCCCCTTTGGTTCGAGAGCTAGCTTGAAACTAAAGTTTAATCGAGTTGGTTTCTCAGCACAATTTCTGATCCAAATTGGATCCTAGAACACTCTCTAAGTTTTCATGAACGCTTTAAAAATCATGCCAAAGTTGCAAAGTCTTATAAATATCAAGCTTATTAGAGATATCCTCATAATAGTTGCAATTTGTGATCAGCACAGAGCAATGAGGACCCTCGATCAAGCGTGCAGACTGTCAGCCCATGGTAACATGCGCTGCCACAAATTAGCAAAACCAGAGGCCAGTTCGAGAAACAGGGGTAGTTTCTAATATGCGATTAATGACAAGTCGCTAATTGCATATCACAGGGAAAATCCCTCAAAGAAGGAAAATCCTTGAGCACCCAGACTTGAAATAATGGTAAAATACAGAAAAATAGTGTTCTGATTCCGTTAGAAGCGGGGTCCCACAAAAACCAGCAGAATATCGGAATGGCTTTGAGTGGTAAGCGGTTTCAACCAAGTCCTGCTCGATGCCGCACAATGGGTGCCACGCGTCCAACAAAAGAGAGAGAAAACTGCTCACATTGGACGGGTAAACATCATGTGACTTAGCCGCCTGATATGAATGATGACCGTAGGATCTAGGACCCCCAGATCAACGATGGAGATGCGTTCCGATGGATGACCGAATTTGATGGGGTCAACAGGTATAATTATACAGGATTTGAATTCCGATATGGATGATGCATTGGTAGAAGTTCGTGTTTTGTGAGTATTCTTGGAGATTAACAAAATAAACGATTGTTTCGAAAATGTGCAAGAGAATTAATACTTAGTTCGTTGTGAAATAGGTGGCCACCTCCCTGTGAGGTGTTATATAGTGATGATTAAGTAGAACAGAGGGATTCAAACAGACAAAAGTAGGGGAACTAGAAAGCCAGGAAGCGGAAATGAACAATCAAGAAGCAGATTAGCTTTAAAGCCACAAACTGACAGAGAGAAAGTAAGAAAGCTAAGAGCAGAGAGCAGAAAGAAGAAGCTGAGCTGACCTATAGAAGTAAAGGCAACATCAAGCTAGAGATAAGACAAAGCCAGAGAGGGTCAGAGACTTGGTGTACTCTAGAGAAGGCTTGAGAGGTTCAAGCAAACTCCTCTATATTTGCCTGTCATGTATGAGTCTCAGATTGGGCTCCTACTACTGTGACCAATAGAGGTCAAGAGTTAGTAAGGAGAGTTTGTGTACTCTAGAGACTTAGGGGATCTAAGTACAGTCTTGCTGATTTATATCTATTGTGTGAGACTCAAATTGAGCTCACTGTTGTAAAAAATCTGCTTGAAAACATAATAGAGAGGCCTCCACTGAAGGCTGGACCAGGAGACGTAGCCGAGGAGTATTGCATGAACTCCTTATTAAACTTGTTGTGTTTATATGTGTTTCCTATTGTGTTTTCTTTAACTACTTTAGTGCCTGTGTATTTCGCAATCTTATCGATCCGTTGCATAAAATAACATAGGCACATCCATGCACATGAGTCTATAATACCTTATTCTTTTTCTGAGATCAAATCCAGATCAAGTAGTATCATAGCATTAGGTTGCTAAGGTTAGACAAGCTTGTGCTGGTCTATTTATGAATGATAACTAGATCAAAGCTTAAACTAGGAGAAGGAGAATTGGTTGAATTTAACCCGGAAATTGGTAGAGTCTTCCTTACGTTGTTTCCTTTTACCAACTGAGCTTTTAATCTGGTAACTCCTTCTTTGTAGGCACATTCCCTTCTATGAATTAGATATTTTTGATCTCTAATTGTGTCTGTTAGATTTTTAATTCTTCCTCTATTTGATTTCTTTCTCTTTCAACCATAAGTGAAAATTCATTTGTTTCGATGTCACATTCATTATCTTCAAATGAATAGAGAAATGTATCACCAGAGGACAATAAATTTGTACCTGGTAATTATTTTTCTTGTTCATTTTCATTATGAGGTGATTTTGAATCTGAAGAGTTGCTTCCACATAGTGGCCAATCATCTCTCCCACTATCACAGTTACTTTGATATGTCTTCTTATTTTGAGGTGCTTTCTTCTTTTGCTTCCTTCCCATTGTTACTACGGATCTCCTTCAAGTGATCAAGATTTTGCCAAAGGAGCTACTCCGATACCAATTGTTGGGAATAATACTGAGGGGGGGTGAATAAGTATTTACGAATCAATAAATTTTTCATTTCCATAGTCAGATTTATATATGCTACTTTAGTGAAGGGATCTCACATGTGCACGCAATTGTTCTTAAGGCAACTAGTGCATATCCAGTGAACTTATGATTCAATTAATTCATCATATTTTGATCTTTAATAAGTGCATCAATAATTTATTAAACATTAAACAATAACCATGTGTAGTAATAATAGAATAAACCATAACACATACGAAACACATGTGAACACTTTGATTTAAGGTGGAAACCCAATACAGGAGAACATCCACTTATTTTTGTTGTCTCTGTCTTCTTTTAATATAAAGAATAATTTGTTTACAATCTTGTACTGGTGTAGACTCATACCAGTATGCAGGCACCCACTTACATAAGGCTACAACCTTCTCTTGTTCTCCAACTTCTACTTGAAGGGAGCTACAACCCCCTAGCTCTTGTATTAGCCAATATATTTACTAGCACGTAGGCACCAACCTACAAAAGGCTCCAACCTTCGCTCATTCTCCAGCTGCTATTAGAAGGGAGCTCAACCCCCTTGGATCTTGTACTGGCCAATATGATTACCAGTACATAATTTTTAACCTACAGAAGGCTATGACCTTCTCTCTTCTTCCAAGGACCATGTTTCATTAATTTTCAAACTGGATAAGGATACACAAAAACACACTGTGAAGGCCACATTTCATCAAATTTTCATACTATACCCATAAGTAACATTGAAGCTCAAAAAAAATCATCATTGCAATACAATCATCAAATACATCTACATCAACCAACCACTAAAACCTAATCATCAATCTCTGTATCAACCATAACTGAATCAATCAATCATTGAAACCTCTGAAACACTGAATCAAACAATCACTGAACCTTTGACACAATTGAATAAACCATTCACTCAAAACCCAATCAGCTGTTACTTAATAAAAATTCAACCAATCAACTAGAACATATAGATCATTGTAACCATTACACATATTTGAACCCAAAACACTGCATCAACAACTAGAACCAACTGTAACCTCAAAAGTCATGTGTTAGAATGTATGCACTCCTTTAATCCAACTTGCATGTATACGCTACTTCCTTTAGCCCAACCAGCGTATACCTCTAAAGATACTGAGTCATAAAACCTCTAAACCACAAACTCTAGCAATCAGTTACATTTTGAATATCTACTATCATACTACAGATTTCTAGATAGATAGCAACAAGGATCACCCTTCTTTCTTAATAAATCAATCAACCAGATTCAATCTCCTTATACAATCAATTTTACTTTCAGATCTAATGAAGACATCATTGAGAAATGATAGTAAAACAACAACACTAATAAGATAGATCATTCATCCCTGAACAACAAGCTTTTCTTCTGCATACGCTGCTTGGAAGTACCAAACCAGAGTGTATATGCACCTTCACCAAGGTGAACCAACATATAGATTTAGTCTAGATCAAGAAAAGCATCAGAAACCCATAACATGCATATTTTATTTTAATCTAACATTAAATAAGATATTCATTACTTCTACTCTCAGCCCTTTGATCTTCTCCTCCTTATATATTTTTCAGCCTTCCTCAATACCTCAGACCAAAACAACACTTAGAGCCTGTGGTATTCTTGGATGAGATCAAATAACCATTTCTCCACTCAATATTGTGGGCTAATACCATGGTATTGAACCTTGGTATTCTTTCACCTTAAGTTCCTTGATTTTTCATCCAATATGGCCTTTTTGCATACGTATACGCTCTTTTTGTACAGTGAACCCATGTGTATACACTCTTTTTGTACAATGAACCCACGTATACAACTTAACATACCTAAAAATATCATTTTTCTTCAACTTCTTGATTTTTATCTGTAATCCTTTTTTCCAATATCCCGTTCTTCTGTACCATTGCCCTGTTACCTCTGAATTGAACTGTTATAATGTGATTTTCCATCATACATGACTTCTAAACTAATTTATCTGAATTTCCCTACATTTTGTCACATCTGTAAACACAACTGCCACGCATTCTATCACATCTTGTTTGTAGTTTATCAATTAGTTCATTCATCAAATATCAAGGGAAACACACACTAACAATCTCCCTGTATCAAACCTCTAACCATTATTTTCTTCCATCATTTTGTCACCTTTGTTCCATCATCACCTCTGATCTATCTTGTAGATTCATCTAGTTTCCATATCCTTGTTCTGCTACAAGTGGGTTGCCATCAAGTACAACACATGTGTCATAATTCCAACAATATTCCCCTTCGGACTTGATGGCAACCATATTGGTGTTCATTACTTCAAGTTGTAGAACCTCTTAGATGTATCAAGTAACACGAAGATACTCTCCCCCTTTGACATCAACGACAAAGGGCGGACCAAGATATTCTCTCCTTTTGAGATCAGGGGTCAAAGGGTTGATGAAAATGAAGACTTTCATATTTGAAAAATTGAATATGAACATTGATCATGCTCCCCCTAGGTACATGTTGAATTCTCTGATTAAACTTCCCCTTTGTACATGCATCATCTTCTTCAACCTAAAAAAGGCCGAGAAATTTTTCAAAACTCTGAATGTGTTTTTCAGTAGTGATGTTACTATATTCTCCATCAAACCTGGGAATTTATTTGTAGTAATTTTCAGGGAAATCATGGAGTATAGGAGGTAAGATGAGTGGCTTGTATCTATTTGGAATTTCACAAGGTGTAGGAGTATTTACAGAAGCTATAGGATTAGTTTTGATCTCTTGAGGCTAATGAAGTTGAAGATGGTCATCATAAGATTCAGAAGAAGGGTCTTGATCAAGATCAAAATTTGTATTCACAATCTTCAAAGGAAAGGAATCCAATGCAAGTCTAGGATCTTTTCTCAAATACAATATACTCTGGAAAACCTTCTTGACATTCTCAGGGAAAGAAAAGAAATAATTTACAATAAAGAACATGAAGTCTTGGATGAAAGTCCAATTTGAATACTTGGTCTTCCCATATTGTCCTTGCATTTTTCTATTGGTAAGTTTCATCCTCCATTGGAGTCTTTGAATTAAATTTGAAACTGATTTGGAGTTGCCATGAAGATTCTAAACCTTTGGATTCTTCAACACTAGAGTCACCAGGTGAAATATGCACAACCTTTCTTGTGTCTGACTATTATTCACCATCAACAAATTAGATTTGATCATTCTCGTTCTTTCCCAAGGAAGACATGATTTTTCATTCCCCGACAATGGCACCAAAATGTTATCCTCCACAATGTCCCAGGCGGAGGAGGAGATCAATGGAGGTAACCTTAAATCACTTGCGATTCAATAGCTAGCCCTACTAAACCAGAGAAGGATCTCTCTATGAATTCATAGCCAATGAATGACTCGAATGGGAAAGGATTTTAGGCTAGATATGTTGAGCTCAGGTAGGGTTTTGAAATTTTTAGGTTTTGATGCTAGACAATGGATGAAAACTAGGTAGCTAGGTCAAAGGCTCAAAGGGTTATAACAACAAAGATATAGAGGAGCAAGGTAGTAATAACTTTGTGATGGATTTAGGATTTGTCAGTGTAGTGTAGTGTGTGAATAAGAAAAGGTCTTAATGAGCATGAGCACATGAATTCATTAAGAAAGGAAGAAAATTACACAAAATGATATTCCCATAAAAACAGAGCTTTATGCAAAGAATTATGCTTATAAACTTTAAGGAAAATCATTGAAGAAACAAGATATGGAAAGGAAAGATGTATATCGTCAAAATAAAATTAAAACAGAGAAAATACATCATCACAAACTCACTCCACATGAATTCGTAGATAGTAGTTGCAAATGCTCCTTTGATTTTCTGAATAAAATGTCCAAGTACAAGCTACAAGTCTTGTCTCCTCTGATGTCCAACATGTTCTACTACTGAGAAAGTGATACATATAGACCAAAATAACATCTCCTTTCTCTCAGGGGTTGAATGCATGAGTTTAGGAATTGATACATGAGGTGCTTCAACCAAAACCCTAAAGACTAGGGAGGTTTAAACAACTACTTCATTTAAACTTTGACTCAAACTACTCTAATTAATGAAGCCCAAATTTACATTAAAAATACCTTAACAAGCATTTTACCCATAATTACATCATAGTAACATCAATCAAATAATTACATCATCAAAATTTGAATCCACCTGAAAAAACCAAAGAAAAGTTGTCACGGGAAAAAACGCAGCTAAATCAGCCCAAAACGCAACAAACTTGGAGAAAATACAACAAATTTGGGAGAAATGGTTTTTGAAGGCCTTCCTGAAGTCCAAATTATGATCTTGATGGCTCATTGAAAATTTGTGGATGTATGCTACATGATGGACTCTTCATGAGATGAAAAATGTCACTTCTAGCCCCTCAAAAATTCATTCTCCTAGAGGTACTCTAAAAAACACAGTGTGTTCTTCAACCGGGTGGCAGAAATGTGGTTTTTAGGTGGTTTTTGGGCATTTTCACCTCTCATAACCCACAAAACGTATGCTTCCCTCTGGAAAAATGTGATGTATAAACCATGTCAAATCTATATATGTAAAAAAAAAATTGATTTGGAGCTCCCTAACAAAAGTGCAGCGTGGAGCATGCATCGTTTTTGTTTGCATGATTGTGTCAAAATGTGCAAAACATTCTAGGTTTTTTACAAAACTAGGGCTCAAAGATGGAGCCATATCGCTCTAACCATAAGGCTTTGTGGTAAAATAAGAGAGGTTTGTGTTCTTTGGTATGTTATAAAGTAAAACATCCTCCAATGATCAAAAATCATTTCCCATTTGTTCAAAATTGAAGTTTTACATTGGTCACTTAAAATTGGAAAAGCATAGTATGCTCACAGCAAAATCACAGTGAAAAGTTTGGAGGGTGATTTATATGTCTTCCGAGAGAATTTTTTGGCTTCACTTTGTATGGTAGGAAATATAGGTATGTCTACAACACAATAGATTCATCAAGAACTACAAACACGTACTCCAAGACACCTAAAAATTCAATCTCCCAAGACTACTCCAAAAGTGCAACAACTCTCCTATGGAAACTATAGTTTGAGAATTTCTCCCAAATCATAACACCTATGCATACAATGATGGAGGATTTTTCTCTTTGGCCTATAATTGACAAAAAATTCATTTAGTTTTGTAAAATTCATCTATGTTTGGTTAGAAACATACTTTGAAGCAAAACTGTCCCTATGTGCAGCAAATGATTTGTCTCTTGGAATGATTTCTTGAGAAATGGTGAAGACATTATCTCTTATGTTGAATTTGGATAAAATATACTTATATGAAATCAATTTTTGATCTTTTTCTCAACAGTCTCTGAATCCATAGCTAACCCTAGCTCAATGGAAGGGGAATTTAGGATTTAGTGTAGGGAAAAACAAGGGATTTGGGTAGCTTTTGAAATTGAGTGAAATGCAGGCATTACGAGGTCTCTAAATTCTCGAGAAAATTTGGTGAGATAGGGAATCATGTTAGGGAGTAGGGAAAGTGGAATTGCAGGGAAAGGATGAGGGGAAGGGATCCAAAAGGGAGAAAAATAGTCCTAGCCTAGGAATGTAGGGTCTAGGCTAGGGTTTTGGGAAAAAGGGAGTAGATGAGGCATAGGGGTGTGGAAATGTGTCTATGGGGATATATTGAAGGTGGGGGAGGGTAATTGAGCTTAATTTTGAGGTTTTGTCTCAATAATTACACCAAAGAGACTATGAAACCAAGCAAACACTAGGAGAGGGAAATTTGATCTTTCCAAGCATGAACTGAAGTGAAACAAGGTATAAGATGATCCACTTACTTACCAATGATAGTATTGAACCTGAAATGATGATTTGGATTTCCTTGGAAAAGTACAACTCTTTCTTTTGAATGTGGAATGAGAAAATGAACTTGTGCTTTGGTCTTTTATAGCTTGTGGCAATCAAATTCTTCATAATGGTAGGGTGGCCCACCATGTGTTTTCACATTTGCTTTGAAAACTATGTATCTTTGGAACATTTGAATGCATATTTAGAGCATATGAACTTATTACATCATATTTTGAAATAAATTACACTTTGAAACAAAACCTTTGAGCAAATCCCTATCACTACCTCATTTGCCAGTTTTATGAATGACATGACAGTTTTGATAACTAACCCTAATGACCTAATGGGGACACTGAGCTGAATGAAGACCACATTGATTTTTCTAAGATGATGATGATGACCTTTCAGTTATGGAAAATTCAACTAAGTGATGGAAGTGACCAGAACATGAAAAATTCGAAGGAGCGGCAATAGACCTAGACATACTAGCTAGTGACCAAATTCTATTTGAAAACCTAGTAAAATGATTAGAATTTAACTTAAGATCCATAACACAACCTTTTAAGGGCATATTTGATCACTGGTCATAGGAAAAACTAAATGAAACTAACAGGATGCAAAATTTAATTCCTCGTCCAAGAAGTACCCATTTTGCATACTTTCAATGGACCCTACTACATAAGAAAATGAGAAATACATGAAAAAATGTGATTGCAATAACATTTTTCATTTATTTCTCATTTTTTGTGTAGGAGTGTCCATCGAAAGTATGTAGCATGGGTACTCCTTGGATGAGGAATCCAATTTTTCTTCCAATGAGTATTGTCGCTCAAAATTTGAGTAAACCCGTAGGGGGATAAGTTGAAAATACGAGTTGAAAAAACAGTTTTTTATTTTTACCTTCTAAAACTTGATGATGTAATCTAATATTATTTTATTATTTCCACTATTATTTTATCATTTTATTAGGAGGCCCATTTTAGACCTTAAAACTCCCCTAACAAACCCTTAACCTTAACTATTATAACCACTTACCTATTACGT
This sequence comes from Pinus taeda, assembly GCA_000404065.3. NCBI lineage: Eukaryota > Viridiplantae > Streptophyta > Pinopsida > Pinales > Pinaceae > Pinus > Pinus taeda. Next base: position 40,082 of record APFE031467108.1, read on the forward strand.
CTATGAAATTTTATAATTATAACATTTAATATGGCCTCAAAAAAATAATTTTTGACACTTATAATAGTTGAATTAGTAACAATTATCCTCTGTATTCATTAACTATTATGCAACGTAAAACTTCTAACCCTAAATTCTTAACTCTATGACATGTAATATGACCCTTAACATAAATAACCTAAAACCATTAGACCATGTATAATGATACTTAGCCCTAAACTATTGTCACCCTTGATCTGTATACTACTAATCCTTATAACCCAAGTCATTATAAATTATATCCCTTATAACCATTTTTATTTTAACCTTGATATTTCTTAACCCTTTGATTTAATCACTAATCTATATAATAAAAAACTATGAAACTCTTGATCATGTAACTTGTATAATCCCTAGCCCTTATAGAACACATATTTAAGCCCTCATTTTGGTTATGATGTCCTCTATCACTGACAATTCTTTTCAGTGTCACTGTGTACCCTTATTATCCCATCATTGCTAACTATAACCTCCATAAACACAATCAACTATATCTCTTATTTACCAAAACTATATACTCCTAAATAGTATTAAACTTATCACCACTAATTCTTGACCTATATAACCCATAACTAGTATAAACCTTAATTTTTGAACATTATAAGCCTTAACACCCCTAAAATCTAATTGGACATATAACCTCATGTTTCCAAGTCATCACATCAATTCGTGATATATACCCTAATATCTCTAAACTATAACTCTTAATTCCTAACACCTTTAAGATATAATATATATTTTATATATAATATATATTACTAATATATAATATATAATATATATTATATAATAGATATAATGTGTCATGGGAATTGTGGAGAAAGAGCATTCAAAAAGTAGTAAAAGCAGGGCATGATGCCATTTGAGCAGTGTTGCAACATTGAGTCGACAAGTGGTGCCATAGAGGCACCTATATTCACAGGCAGAAAATATGGCAGTAAGCTAATTTTCGATATCAATTTTTACAGTGGATTCTTCGATGGAATTCAACAATAATTATCACCTTTCTTTATTGCTCAGATCTCAGTTATGGGGTCTTACACTATACCCTAGGTTTTGTAAGGTACACTTTGTGATATGATGCACGCTTAATCACTTTAGTAGTGATAAAATTGCATTTCCCAATATTAAATTTCCTTTGATTAGTAGTGGCCCATTTATGATAGGCTCATTCAAAAATGTCAAAGGGTTTAGGTGCTTCCTCTAATAGTTCGCAAACAAATAAAATTTTTTCTTCAAAAATTGATCGAAGAGTCTTCGCAAATTTACCTCTTGTGATGTTGCAATGTCCAATTAATGTGAGGGTTTGGGGTTTCAAACCTAAAATCCAATTGTGACATAGAGTCAACTCTTTCCTTTATTACATATAGACCCATGAATTTTCCACTTCACTAAGGCCACTTTTATAGCCTTCACAAATATGAGACGAATTTCCATATTTGAACCCTTATCCACAACCCATATGAGGACAAGCTATCAAATTATTGCTTGGGTATAACAACTAACCACATAATGCATTGGCTCTTGATCACAATTTTCAGGTGAACTTCACAATTATGATGCCCACCAATGGTTACACTTTCTCTCATAGTCCTCTAATGTCCAAGTTTACCAGTAAGGAAACTTCTCCTTTTATGCAATATCCAATATTCCTGCCCCTAAATGGTTGTGTGGGCTGGATGCTCCACCTGACACTAAGAGATGAGTCAATGACTATGTGCTACATTATTCCATTCATCACCTTATCACTCTAATTAAAATAGTTGGAATCAGAATCACGATGGGAAATAATCAAAATAATTTTCCCTCTGGCCTTTTTCACCATGGAAGCAATCCAAAATCCAATCTATGTTAACTTAATAGGTTTCAACTATATTGATTCTAGTTCCTATGATAAATCAAAATAAATTAAAACAAGAATAACCATTTCATATGAGAAGCCTATTCGTTGCTCATCAATGCTAAGAGATAATTTCACACAAGGCATGATTGAAGTCATCAATGCCAGAGTCAATTCTAGAGGCAAATGCACTTTGCTTGCAAGAGGTGATTGAATTATTTTTGTGATTGGGTCTTCAACATATTTTTTGGATTTGTGCTTGCACTTTGCAAGGTTTTTAGGTGTTGTTGATCTTCCAGGTTAGAATCCTGCACTTGGGAAATCAGTGTAGGGAGTGGGTTGAATGCATTTTCATCTTTGAAAATAGGGAACGTACATTCAGTTGTTATTGCTAGTGCATGAAAAAAACATTTTTTGATATCATGGAACAACTATTGCACATACTTGATAGTTGGTGTGGATTTTTCAGATGTATGATTGACACTGGTCATGTCCTAAACAATACTCTTGGATGCCCCTGAATAAATTTTGACAAGAATGGGAGGGTTTTTGTGTTCCCATAAGATTATTATGTCTAAACAACCTTTCCATCTTTCCATTTCCTTGTATATTTTTTATCTTGCTAAAAAAAAGACAATTTAGGGTTACAACTTGATCTATTATTTGTTTAAAAATATTCAATATGGTTTCTTAAGTTGTAAATATCTTCATCTCTCAGCTTGAGATACCTTGTCATGTCCATTATAATAGTCTGACTTACTTTTGTTGCAGCTACACCCATTGTTTCTATGAACATGAGGTTTACTATTCATAGATGTGCAATAACAATTTTAATATTTTCAATCATTTCTTCCTATTTGCCAATTTATTTTTCTTGTGCACTTGATTTGTTAGTGATTTATTCTTCTTATGAAAAGAAACATTTTCCAATATTGGAATAGGTCCATACTTTTAAGATTGAGTTAGTTCCCTCAAGACTTGCTGGAACTATGACTCGTCTACAAAAAATAACGGAAGGTCCCCTAGTCAATGTCAAATCCATGTGAACATTGTCTCCAAGTTTCCAATGTTATCAAGATTTCATTGGTGTTTCTCACTTGCTTGTTCCTTAGCTATCTGCTGCAAGTGGAGGATTGTTTTCATTCCGAGTGATAAGAGACTATCCCTTAAATATATATTTGTAGGGTTCATCCTCAATGATGATTTCAAAGTCTTATTTTTGTTGGAAAATACACTTTTCCTCTTTAGTCTTATAACCCAAATAGTCCACTCTTCTTTGGAGTTTCTTGGTGGCCATAATCCCATCTTATGTTCACTATTGTGATATGGATTTTGACTATTTTCAAAGGATCATGTATTTTAAATTATTATTCTTTGAGCTTGTAGTCTAGTACTACATTTGCTCCATTTGAGCATAAACAATATTACAAAAGATATAAATACTAATGGTAATAGGGTGGGTTAGGAAACATTTTTCTTTTCTTTCAAAGGTTCATTAACTCCATATAAAGTTGCTTGATATGCAATTTTTCTCAATACCAATTTATCTAGGCCATGCTCTAGTAGCGAATGAGGGATCTTTGGAACATCAAATAAATAATGTAGTTAAAGTGTTTTTCTATATAATAACTTCATGTTCGTGCTATAACTTGTAGAGATTTGTTTGAGAATGTGACATAAGGTTTTCCGAGAAAGAGTTTGTGTAGAGTGGCTACACAGTCATAACATAGAGACCCATAATGAATCACGTTCTCTTATTTTCACAATATTTGATAATAGACATCGATAGTGGGGCATTGGTAATTCTATGAAAAACCGAGTATAGGGAGGGGGTTTATGATATAAATTACATACATGAGATAGGACACCATGTAATAGTCAGGCCTTTGTTCTGCTAGAGGTGCACATCTCATTTTATTGTAGAATTTAAATTAAATGAGATAATATCACTGAAATTGAAAATCATCATATTATAGAGGATGTGATGCATCAATGGAAATAATGTTTTCTTCAACCTGGTCACATATTTTCCCCTTTATGTCTTCCAAATTAAAGCTAGGGCAACTCTTACTAGCACTTTCAATTTGTAGTTGCATAACTCTTTGAGGTATTCCTTCATAAATTTTTGCATGATTCCCACAATCCATTTATAATTCATGTAGTGTTATGTATATTAATGAAATGCTCCATGCATTTGAGAGTCAAATGCAAATCAGGTATAGGAACATTTCCTGGAGCATAGGAGCTGATCCAACTACCATCTTCTATTTTTATCTACCTGTAAGTCATGTTACCTTTATTTACCAACCATGGATTATATATGAACATCACAATAATGTTTTTCTCACTAGTTGGTGAAAGTGACACTTGCATACTATGTAGTCCATTATTATTCCATTCTCATTCCATCAATTGTATCTTCCCCCATGCCTAAATTTGTTAGATATTTGTGCAAATCAATCCAAAAAAAATCATTAAACATTTGTTGCTTCTCAACATTCATTATGAAACTCACTAAAAATTTCTCTCTTTTGATGGAGTGTTATAGGATGTTCAACCAAACCCATATTTTTCAAATCTATCTTTGTCAAGTGACGAAATTTACGGCAAGATAGAATAAATTAACCAAACAAATGCTACGTTGTCTAGTAGGAAATGATAAATTAGAGGTGAAAAGGTTAGAAGACAATTCCATAGATGCATGGAATTGTTTGTCACTAAAGGGGGGTCATGTTCTTATGATAATAAGAGCATAGATGACATTTAGGTGCCCTTGAGTTACAAACATCTAGTGAAACAATAGGTACCCAAGTATCTTCCTGAAATAAAGATTGATTTTTTTTCAATGAAAGGATATACCAAATTTCCCCATCATCATTACATTTTTTGGTGCTATTTTCCATGGATCGCATAAAGGTATGTTATGATGGATTAATTGAATTTATGGAGTATGTTAGACTTTGTTATGTCTACAATGATTGGGTATGGCTAGTCCAATTTACCAAAAGTATGTAAGGATACGGCGTGGCCACAAATTATATACAGCTAAAAGACAATGATCAAAATAAAGGTGCAACTATGGATATTGATGAAAGGAAAAAAGTAGGAGGGAATATTGTAGGGTTTATAAATAGTACATGGCCCATGACCCCAAATAAGAAACCTAGTTTCATATTCGAGGGGCATGAAGGAAACCATGTATTCGTGTGTGCCATAAAATCAATAGCTGTAGGGGTGAAAATTGCTTATTGATTACAATTTGAATCGAATAGATACAAATATTAGTATTATGGGGGTGGTATGCATTCTATTTTACCCAACTTGTAATCACATGTATTCGTATGTGACCTAAATTCAATAGTTGTAGGGTAAGGTT
>APFE031467114.1:25909-48686 GCA_000404065.3 Pinus taeda
GACCATGGCATACATCAAGCTACCGACTGCACTGCATATGGAACACGGGACATGTCCTCTTCCTCTTCTTGTGTCTTGGGACACTGTTCAGCAGATAACCTCACACCTACAGGAATAGGAACCTTCACCGGTTTACTATCCTGCATATTAAACCTCTGCAATATTGTCTCGACATACTTCCTCTGGTTTAACCAGAGCTTCCTCTTTGCTTGATCTCTTTTAATTTCCATGCCCAAAATATAGTTTGCAGCACCAAGATCTTTCATGTCAAATTTGGAGGACAATTGGGCCTTCAAATCATGGATAATTTCTTTGTCATTTCCAACCAGCAACATATCATCCACATACAAGACCAAATAAATAACACAGTCACCAATTAATTTAAAATACACATAGTTATATGCTTTGCTTCTAGTGAAGCCAAGTCCTCCTATAAATGTATCAAATTTCTGATACCACATCCTTGGTGACTGTTTTAACCCATACAGAGACTTCTTTAACTTTCATACCAATTCTTTCTTACCCTTCACCGCAAAGCCTTCAGATTGCTTCATGTAGATTTCCTCTTCCAGATCCCCGTGAAGAAATGTTGTCTTAACATCCATTTGTTCTACTTCAAAATTGAAAGTAGCAGTAACAAATAAAAGTAATTTAATATAAGTTACCTTGGAAACAAGAGAAAAAATATCACCAAAATCAATTCCTGGCACATGGGAATAACCTTTTTCTACCAACCAAGATTTGTATTTCTCCACCTTTCCTTCTGCATTTGTCTTCTTCTTGAGCACCCATTTGCTGCCAATGGGTTTCCTTCCAACCGACAACTCCACCAGATGCCAAGCCTCATTTTTATGCGAAGATGCCATTTCATCAACCATGGCCTCTTTCCAGAGTTTTCCATCCTCTGAATCTATTGCTTCCTTCACAGTTCTGGGATCATCATCAATAATAGATAAAGAAAAATTTGAGCAGAAAGTAGATGGACTATACCTTTCTGGCTAGCTTCTTTCTCGAATTGATCTTCTCACACTCGGAGTTTGTGGCTCTTCATATTCTGATTCCTCCTCTACTGTAGAGTCTAGTTCTTCCTCCTTTAGCTCAAACTCTATCTTCTCAAGTTCCTTTGGTTGGACTTCATGTTTAATAACATCTTTTACCTCTCTGAACACCACATATCGACAATACACAACCTTCCTTGTTACTGGGTTCCAAAGCTTATAACTCTTTAAACCATCCTTATACCCAAGAAAGATGCATTTTTCAGATTTACTATCCAACTTGGTTCGTTTCTCCTTTGGAACATGTACATATGCATCACATCAAAATACCATCAGATGTGAAAGAGAGGGTTTCTTATCAGTCCATACCTCTTCGGGAGTCTTATCCTCCAACGCTGATGAAGGTGATATATTGACTAGGTAACTTGCTATCTCCACTGCCTCTGCTTAGAATTCCTATCCCAACTCAGCACCACTGAGCATGCTTCTTGCTCTTTCCATCAACGTCTTGTTCATTCTTTCTGCAACTCCATTTTGCTGAGGTGTATATGGAATAGTCTTCTGTCGTGCTATACCACACTTCTTACAGAATTCTTCAAATTCCTTATTGCAAAACTCTCCACTATTATCTGTCCTCAACACCTTTATCTTCTTCTCTCTCTAGTTTTCCACCAGAGCCTTGAATTCTTTAATCCTGTCAAAGACTTCATATTTATTCTTAAGGAAATATATGCATGTATTCCTTGAGAAGTAATCTATAAATGATACATAGTACATAGACTTACCCAGTGATGAAGCCTTCACAAGTCCAAACACATCACTATGAACAAGCTCTAATATCTGTTTCGCCCTCTTACCACCAGAGGGGAAACTCACCTGATTCTGCTTTCCATATACATAATTTTCATAGAAATCAAAATCCAGAGAGCTATTACTCATACCTTCTACCATACCTTTACTATGAAGTATTCGAAGGTCCTTCTCTCTAATATGTCCAAGCCTTTGATACCACAACATGGTCTTCTCTCTAGAGAACACTAGATTTTCTACTCCACTTTCAGGAACCACAGAACTTTTGCACCCATCAACAACAGTGCTACCTTGCAGCTTGTATAGAGTTCCAATCCGAATTCCCCGCATCAATACTAGTGCTCCCCAAACCAACTTGCAAGTATCCTTCTCGAACACTTTTTTTACATCTGCATCATCCAGGTTGCTTACAGAAATCAGGTTTTTGGCCAATGCAGGAATATGTAGAACACCCATAAGTGTTTTAACCCTTCCACCTTGCAACTTAAACTTTACCTTCCCGTGACCAACAATTCTAGCCTTCATATCATCCCCTAAGAAGACATCACCACCATCGTATTTCTCATACTCACAAAACCACTCTCTATGGGGAGTGAAGTGAAACGATGCACTTGAGTCAATCAACCATGCCTCATGATCTACATGTGTACTTGAAGAAGCCAAGTACACATCCCCACCTTTATCTGAGGTGGTTTTCGCCTCTGCAGAAGGAGCATCATTAGATCCCTTTCCTTTATCAAGAGATTTAGATTTACAGTCCCTTTTGTAGTGCCCTTCCTTTTTTCATTTCCAGCACACCACCTTTATAGGTTTTCTTGGAGATTTAGATCTCCCACTCGATGACTTATTTTGTTTTTGTTCTGGGACCATCCTCGTACATACAAGGCATCACCATTCAGGCTCTCCATATTTTTCCATCTCATCTCCTCTGTGAGCAAGGATGAGACTATTTCATCAAACTGCAAGGCAGTTGCATTGCTACCTATTGCAATAACCACACTATCCCACGAATCTGGTAGAGAACACAAGAAACTAATGCACTTATCTTGATCTGAAATTTTGATATCAACATACGATAACTGACTTACCATAGTATTAAATGCATTCAGATGCTCTGTCACTGAGTCTCCATCTTTCATCATCAGGTTATACAGCTTTTTCGTTAGGAACAATTTATTCACCAGATAGTTAGATTGGTACAAAGTCCCTAACTTGTCCCACAAAGCCTTCATCATAGCTTCCCCTGATACATTTAGCAATACTAAATCTAAGACACACAATCATATTGTGCTCTTTGCCTTCCGATCCAACTTCTTCCATTCTTCATCGGACACTCCCATTGGTTTAGTACCCGGATCTACCACAATCCACTAATCTTTATCCACCAACAAATCCTCCATCTTGAGTTCCCACAACTCAAAAACTCTGACCATTAAATTTCTCAATCTCTATCTTTCCACTGCTCGCCTTTTTCTTTCACCACAAGAATCAATCTCGCAGATCTCCCATTGAACAAGGTCTACCACAAGCCCGAGTGAAACCCCTCAGCAACAAAGGCATCCCCTTGAAGCCAAAACAACTTTGATTCCAAATGTAGGTTTTAACCCCATACAGAAATTACTTGCATACGAATTCTAAAACACATAAAATAAACAATGTGAGAGCATAACACATAAAACACATATACACAGATATTTTCCCCTGGATCCCAAAACCAGGACTATTAGCTTGATTTTTCATTATGTTCCTTTCAATGTTGTAATACATATTTATACACGTTGAAGCATCCAATACCATGGACTGAAAGCCATTGCGTCGAAAACCATGGACCAAAAACCATCGCGTCCAAAAACATGTGCGAAAATCATGCACAAAACTATAGATGGGTCCACCCAACCTAACATAGGTTCCAAAACCAAAATTTTCTGAGGCGTTTCCCTGGACCTCATAGAGTGGGGTTAACTGCACCCCTCAAACCCCCTATGACCCTCCTGCTACACAATCGGTGCAATGAACGGGGGTGCGGGGGGGGGCTTCGCCCCCCCTCTAATCCCACAGTTAACTACGTGGGCTAGTCGTCGAAAGAATATAACAGAACCCAACAGGGTCTAGTTCATTCAAATGTATGTGGTGCAATGTGAATGAAATCTCTAGGAGGCTCTCTCTACTATGTAACTTTTATTCATGAATTTTCTCGCAAGACATGGATTTACTTCATGAAGACCAAGGATGAAGCCTTAAAAAAATTTCAAGAATTCAAGGCTAAAGTAGAAAACTTGACAGGAAAAGAAAATCAAAATTTTGAGATCAGATAATGGAGGAGAATACACTTCCTAGGAACTCAATTCTTCTATAAAGAAGGTGGGATTAAGAGGGAGTTGATATTTCTTACAATCCACAACAAAATGGAGATGTTGAATGAAGGAATAGGTCTATTAAAGAATTGATTAAGGAAATTGGTGAGCACTAGTATTGCAGCAAGAATGCTGCAACTCTTGGGCTGCCAACTTTACTCTTATCAACCCGGTAGTTCGTAACAAACTTGGAAGCGTCAGTGCTATATGCACAAGTACTAGTTCTCATTGTAGGTTATCACTTGGTCAACCGGTGCAAAGATCACTAGGAGCTCAAGCCAACTTCTATAGATTTCAGAAGAAACTTTATGTGTGATGAAAGAAAAGAAAGATTACTCTACAAAAGCTGTTCTAATTGTAGAAAGGAGAAAGACTAGAATTTAAAGAAAAACCCAACAAACCCTAGTTAACAAGTTAATTCTACTTTTGCCAAAAACACTATGAAAACCATGAAAGAAATTCCATTACATACTCAAGAAAGTAAACAACATATGACCATGCTATTTCTAGAAGTAAATAAGAAAAAAACATATTTTTGGATCTTTATGTGTTTTTATGTGAATTTGACATGCATCTAATTTATTCTGTGCGGCTGTAGTAGTGAACAAGTGGCGTTAAAGGGTGGTTTCGGAGCTTGGGAGAATGTAAGATGGTGTGGATGGGTCTTAGGAGGTCTTAGGTGGCCTCCTGGAGGCTTTTCCCATACTCTGCCTTAAAAATAATGCCTACAGAAAAAACTACAGGAGGACATAAGGAAACTACAGGAGGAAATCAGGGAATCTACAAGAGGCCTACAAGAGGAGGCCGAGAGCAATTTATGCTTTTTTCAGGGTGTGAGAGTAGGTGGAAAAGGTGGATGAAGGTTGAAATGAGGTGTTAGGGTGCCTAAGGTCTACCATGAATCACTAGGAGAGAGAAAGATGATTGGGTTTTCTCAAGGAGAGAGGAAGAAGTTCTATGAAAAAGCAGGAAACTAAGGCAGAATGGAGGTGAGGTTTAGGAGACCTGTAGGGCATGGATCAGATGGAGGGTGTGATTGCTGGTAATCTAGCTTACTTCTGCTGCATAGAAACTAACATTCAACCAAGAAAATCAAGCAACCAATGAAATGAGTGCATCTAGAAAAATAGAGTTTTGCATTAAAATGGTCTAAACTATGATCTATTAAAGCGAATGCTGATAAATGCTGCAAGAAAGGAAAACATGAAAGAGGACTATTGCAAATCAGGAAGTGAGCATGATAAAGGAGATCCGAAGTAAAGAAAAACTGGACTATCAACCTACTAAAGAGCTGTAAACACTAGAAGTTCTATGAAATGAGGAAAATCTGTGTTTTTGGGACATCAAGAGAGTCTTTGCCTCAAATCATGGTCCTAGAGGGAGGAAGAGAGGCCAAGGCACTATTGCTAGCCTTTTGAATATTTTCTGATCACGTCTTAACCTGCTACATAAATCACAAATGAAAGCAAACTACTAAATCATCAAAAGCAACCTATCCTTAACCATGAAGGAAATACATCTAACAACAAATTAATCTACAAACTGAAGTAAATCATACAAATACAAGTAAAGAGAAGATTGGCTGCTTGGATTGGGCCCTAACCAAAGAGCTTCAACCCTCTAAGGTAACTCAGTGCTAGCTCAAAAAGGATTCCATCTTCATTATAAAAAAATAGCAAGTTTACATGAAACTGTCACAAAATAATAAGCTCGAAATTTGAGCAGAGTTTACATAAGAAACAATTCGACCCTTGTGAGGCCCTAGGCCTCTCTACATATACCTCTGAAGTTACCAACAACTTCCTTAAAATCAGGGAGGCTTGGCTCCCAAAAATCGAGATAACTCTTAATCATCCTCCACTTGCTCGGATGCCTTCTAGTGCATGATTCGGCTGCCTATACTTCGAGCTGAATGAAGGGGAATTTGAAGTGAGGAGTAGTAAATGAGGGGGATTCCCTCCTATAAGTCCTCTCCTCTGTCTACTTCAAGTTATTGCTGCCATTTAACCACTGGATCCTTGGCTTTGACCTTGAAATCCATCAATAACTTGTATTAAGTACATGTTAGACCACATGGCATCATAACTAACTCAAATCACTCTATAAGCATAAATATAATTAGAAAATCATACAATAAGCTAAGAGAATTGTTGATTTGACTCGGTTAAGAGGTAAAATGAGCCCACATAATTACCCATTTATGAGGCTCATCATCACCCCCCTATTAAAGGTGTTGCTCTTCCTCTGAGCAACTTAGTCAATCTCCTCATCTTTTATGGCCCTGGTGGCCTCCCTAGCATCCGAGGCTTCTAATGTGGTCTTCTCATGTTGTTCATAAAACCCTATTGTTTTGTTTATGTCCTTCCAATACTCCTTGTCTTCTTCTTCTCTTCTGCCTTTCAACATGTCTAATAGGAGTGGAGGATTCAGTTTCAGGCCAACCCAGATCACCTTCAACCTTTGCATGGAGTGCTTATACATTGGCACTCTTTTCAATGCCTCCTTTAACCTCATGGTGGAATGGTATTCCCTGATCTGAAAAATGTGAGGTAAGGTGTTCCATCTCCTCATGCATGCATGCACATAGTCATCCCCAAGTAGCCTTTACATATCTTCAAAGTGTGCAATGGCTTGTGCCTGATTGGTTAGATACTTAGGGGAAATCTAAGGGTCATTGGAAAGTAGGTTGTGTGTAATGATGAGTTCCATAGGATCTGATGGCTCAACTCTTATCATTAATGGCTCATTCTGCTCTTTTATCATCAATATTTTTATTTTTGTTGCTCTCAATTCTTCATGGTTCATCCATGAAGCCATGGCCATTAATTGCAGGTCCCCTAACTTGGAATTGGCGTCCCACACATTCATGTCTATGAGGACCATGTTGTTTAGGTAGAACTCTGCCATTTTTGCTTTATCCTCCAAGGTGCTTTGGTCACACAGGTCCATGAACTACCTGTAGTTTTGGAAAGGAATTGTGCCTCTTTGTGCCAAAGTATTTATTTGGAATTGAAGCCATTGGTCCTTCAAATAGAGTCCATAAGATTTGGCTTATGTTTTGCATTGTAATGCCTCCGTGGATAAGTTGGCCATGTATGCCAGTTGAGTCTCTTTCTCTTGCAGCTGCCTTCATAGGATTTCATTCTCATTTTCCAGGTGGCTCCTTGTGATGGCTTCTCTGTCTCTGAGAGCACTCAATTCTCTGCCCATTTCCCTAAGTTTGTTTTCCATATGGCCAACATCCTCACCCCCTTTGGATTTGGCTATCTACATCCACCTATGTGTTCTCACTATTTCTTTCTCCAATTCGAAAAATAGTGGGATTGCAAATTTTTGTGGGATTATTATGCCTCCCTCAAGTATATTCTAATAGGAGGCAAGATTAGGCTAGGGGTCAAGTTCTTGTAGCTCTTTTTCTTCCTCCTTGACCACTGGCTATCTTCTAGCCTTTCCTCAAGCTTTTGGGTCTCCTGTAGTTTAGATAGTGTCTCTTGTAGGACTATCTCAACCTCCTATAGGTTTGATTTTGGGTCCTATGGTACTACCTTCCCATTCCATGTAGAAGATCTTGGAGTCCCCCTTTCATATGTGACAGGTGTCATGGAAGGACACTCTTTCACCTTGGCAGATGGTGAATATTCAATGGTAATGGGAACTTTTGAAGAGGGCTGAGGTTTGCCTGTTTTAATTCTTGTGATCTTCCTTGCCCTGAAATACATGGAGGTCTGCCTTTTTCTCTTCTACTTTGGTTGACTGGTGTACTGAGGGCAGTGAGGGTAGCTATTGCCTCTCTTTCCAAAGTCTTAGGGGACTCTTCCCCTTACTTTGCCTTCTCTACCTCTTTTTCTCCTTCTTCTGTCTCTTCAACTTTTCCCTCCTCTGTTTCTTTTCCTTCCTCCCTCCTTTCTTGCTCTGCTGTGTCACCACTAGCTGCACCTTCTCCTCCTTGCTATTCTTCCTCCTCACTACCAATAGGACTGACATCATATGTTAATGATTTTATGTCATCCTCAGCTGTCATATTTCAGAAAACTTCCCATGCTATAGGGAGTGTAAAGGTATGGAGGTATTCTTCCACTAGGAGTTTGATTAAGACATGGTGAGCTAACTGCCCTAAATTTCCTGCTTGTACCTTGGTGCTAGAGTCAATGAGGGATTGAAGGAGAAAATAAGGGATGCTGGGCTTATGAGGTGTTGGGGTATTCATGCCATACCTCAAGTCATGGAGGATTCTAAAATGATAACCATAGACAATGTTGTGCCTCCCCTCACAAGAAATGTATTTGATTATTTGGTAGCTAACCTCATCCCAGGGATATGGTATACTAGCCCTTCTAATTCCATTTTTATCTTCCACGGGGGTTTCATTATTTTGGAAAATTTTCTTCTTGGCAGCCTGGCCCATGGGTTTTTCATGGTTACTCCAAGGCAGCCCAAGAGGAAGGGTAGTGACCCTATTGATGAATTCTAGGGTTATTTCGATGGAGAGGCCTCTAATTGTTACAATGGTGTGTGTTCTTGTGTGAGGGACCAGAGAGAGAGAAAATTCTTGGGCAATCTCGTCATCAAACCCTCAGAATTTCTCAAAGAAGGTCATCCAGTTTTCCCTTGTGAATATGTCCACTACTTGAGGATGTGCATGGAGCCTAGTGGAGTTAGTGGGCTCCCTTCTCATAAACCCTCCTGTCATACTACCTATGCTTTTAAAAAAAAGAAAATATGGAGGTGGAGACAGAGATTTTTTGAGAAAAATAAAAAAACAGAGGAGACTATGCTTTTCTTAAAATAAATAGGAGAATTTTTATGTATTTTCTACCCTCCTAAAGACTGCTTTTATCCTCAAATTGAGACCACTTCTTTCATATATTGATATTCAATAGGGGGCATGCATGAACCCTACCTCTTCAGACTGAATTTCTTGTAAAAACCCGTGTTTTCTCCCTTCAAAATGGCTCACTTCCCCTCCTGTAGAAGCCTGCTATCGCTCCCGTAGATTTCCTGTAAGTGATATTGTAGATTTCCTGTAGGTGCTCCTGTAGAGAATGCCAAGAGCAAAGATAGGGAGGAAATCGATGGAGGATGGTGGTTATGAGGCTGTGGGGGCACAAGAAGGCTGTTGTCACTGAGTTATGAGGAGGAAATGAAGAAAAGGTGGTGAGAATACGTGGGGAGGAGTGCTCATTACCCTTTATGGATATTTTTGGTTATGAGTGCTGAGCTGGCAAGTTGTACATTGGCCATATTCAGACCGTTGGTCCTCACCTGCTTTGTCATCATGGCCCCTCCTTGTAATCATCCCTCATTATTGCATCTAAGTTCTCATTTCCTCCCACTACTTATCGTTGGCATCTTTTCTTGAGTTGATTGTGCGCATGTGTGGGTGACATCTCAAATGAGTGGAGTCAACTAGCTGAAGGTGGCCAAGTTAACTAGCCACCTTTCCCTCGTTCAATCTCAACCATCTAGTTTCCTTTGTATGACTCCTAATTACACAAATGAAAATAGAGGAGTGATTTAGTTACTTACCTGTGGTCTGAGTGTATTTGTTGTGAGGTGTTGTGGCTCTCTCTACTACATGGCTTCATTCCCTTTATGCATGGTGTCTCTGCTAGCTGATGTGTTTTTGTAGGTTCTTCCTTTGCTGGAGTTGAGCTACATGTGCCTCTTCAACCTACAGGTGTGCACTCTTTTGTTGTTGGTGTTGGACTTCTATGGGATCAATTGCTACAGGAATTCCTACAGGAGCTCCTGTAGCTGCTTCTCCCCTTGAAACTTCAGCTTTTCCCTATGCTTGGAGCTTGATAATAATGCCAGAGGTGTCATGCATGATGGAGGGAAAATAGGTAAGCTTCAGGTAACGTTATTGGTGCCTTTTTCCTTTTTCTTTTTTCATATTGGAAAACTATTTTTCTGTGTTTTTCTTGGATAGGAAAAGAAATGATGCTTGGGGGTGTGATGCGGGCTTGGAAATGATAGCAAGGAGGCTTGAAGGTGGTAAGAGGGATGATAAGTTCCTCATGAAGCTCTCCTGGTCCCTCAAACTACCTTCTGTAGAAATTTTTGGCTCTCTGTAATTCCTACAGGAGCCTCCTGTAGAAAACACAGAGCCTTTTGTAGAAAACACAGTTTTGAAAAAAAAAGTACAGTGGGGTGAAAGAGATGCCAAATATGATGGAGGAAGGTGTGGAGAAGGTGATGTGGGTGCTGGTGTGAATGTCATGGTTCCCTTGGCACCTTATTCTGATCCCTGTAGTCCTCCTGTAAACCTGCAATGTAATAGAAATTCATTTTTTTCTCTTTTTCTTTTTCTGAAAACAACTAGGGTGCCTCAGAGAGGTTTTCACCCTAATCGCCTGCCCTGGGTGCCTCCAAGGGAGGCTTTCACCTAGGGATTTTATTCTTTTTTTCTCCTTTTTTCATCGCTGGGCCACCTCGGAAGAGTTTTTCAACCTAATGATGGGACTCAAGAGCTTCATGGAGGTTTTCACTTGAGTCCTTATTTTTTTATTTTTTCTTTTCTTCAATGAATGGGTGAAGTGGAAGCTAAGGCATGCTCCACTACCATCACTGTTTTATTCAAAACTTCAATAAACTCTTGGTTGGAGAGGGGTTTCTTATAGACTTTCAACCGATGTCCATTGGCAAGCATGGGGATGGCTTCATCATCAATGGTTCTAATCAGAATTGAGCCATTTTCATTGCATTTATCCACAGTGTAGGGTCCCAACCATCTTGTCCTTAGCTTGCCTTTGAAATATTTGTATCTTGAATCATAGAGTAGTGCCCAATCTCCCTCTGTAATTGCTTCTCTTTGATATTTTTGCCATGCCATATCTTTCTCTGAAGTTGAACTACCTCTGTATGGATAAGGGCTTGCAATCTGTATTCATCCAATCCATTGAGCTGAAGTAATCTCTCCTTCTATGCATGGCTGAGGTCTAGGTCCAGCTGAGCTGCCATCCTTAGGGTGTTGAAATCAAACTATATTGACAACAAATCCTTCTTCCCATAGACCAATTCATAGGGTGTGAACCCAGTGGTGGTCTTCCATGTTGTGTTGTAGCCCCAAGTGGCCTCAACTAATCTGTTCGCCCAATCTTTTCTGTTGTTTCTCACTACCTTGGTTAGGATCCCTTCCAATGCTCTATCAGTGACCTCCACTTGCCCATTGGCTTGTGGATGGTAAGGGGTGGAAGTTGTGTGCTTCATCTTATGATGTGTGAGTAGGTCTTCAATCAAGATGGAAGTGAGCTAACTGCCTTGGTCTATGACCAACTCTCTCGGATACCCAAACTTGTAGAATATGTTTTCTCTCAAAAAATTAGCTACTTTTTCTTCTGTTGCTACTTTGATTGCTTTTGTCTCTGCCCACTTTGTCAGGTGGTCGGTGCACACAATGATGTACTGCTTCTACTTTGAAGGGGGGTTGATAGGCCCCACAAAGTCCATGCCCCACTTCTCAAATGGCTCAAAGGTCACTTGAGGTTGCATGGACATTTCATCCTTTGGAGTGGGTCCCCCCATCCTCTGACACCGATCACATTGGCTCGTGTATCTCCTCACATCCTAATGAAGAGTGGGCCAATAGTAGCCTGCTTGCAATATCTTGAAGGCGGTTCTTTTTGCTGCAAAATGACCTCCACAAAGCCCATCATGACAGGTCAGGAGGATGTCAAATAATTCCTCCTCCCTAACACATCTTCTCAAGATCTAATCTAGGCCAAGTTTGAAGAGATTGCCCCCAATCCAGGTGAAAGGGGTGCTTTTCCTTACTATCTTGCTTTTCTCTTTTGAGGACAGGTGTGGTGGGAACTATGTTGAAACCAAGTAATTTGCTATATCAGCAAATCATGGAGAGAGTAATGATATAGAAAATAGGTGTTCATCTGGGATTTGGTCACCCACCATTCCTTCTTCACTTGTAGGCAAATTCACTCTAGACAAAAAGTCAGCAACAACATTCTCTTTACTAGGCTTATCAGTAATTGTCAAATCAAAAAAACCATCTAATAATGTGAGCATTTACATCTGGTTTGTTCATTAAATATCTAATTGCAGCATGATCAGTGTGCACAAAGGTTTGATAGCCTGTGATATAATGTTTGAATTTGTTTAAGGAATGCATGATAGCTCGGAGTTCCTTCTCGGTAACTGTATAGTTTAACTCTGTCTTTGACAAGTTTTTTCTTATGAAGCATATGGCATAAGGTAAATTTTCATCAATTTTTCCTACGGTTTCTCCTATTTCTTTGTTTGAGGCATTTGTGTGAATGTGAAAGGGTAGGGCCTAGTTTGGGCCTCTGAGAATTGGGGCAGTCACTGGCTTGCTTTTCAAGGTATCTAGGGCTTCTTGAAAGTTTTTTGACCATATGAACTCAACATATTTGCCTAAGAGTTCAAACAAAGGAGAGGCTATCTTGCTGAAGTCTTTAATAAATCTCTTGTAATATCTGGCTAAGGCTAGGAAACTCCTGACATCTCTCACCTTTTGAGGAGGTGGGACCCTTTGGATGATGGCAATTTTGTTGAGGTCCACTTGCAGTCCTTGTTGAGATATTGCATGACCTAGCACAATCCCTTAAGTTATAAAAAATTCACATTTTTCTAGACTAAGGGACAGGTTTATCTTAATACACTTATCTAGAACTTTTCCTAGGTTAGATAAAGCTTCCTAAAAGTCAGAACCATAAAGAGTAAAATCGTCCATGTATATTTCTACTGCATCATGAACCAGTTCAGAAAATATACTCAATATCGCTCTTTGGAAAGTGGCTGGAGTGTTGCACAAACCAAAAGGAAGGATCCAATATGTAAAGGTACCCTAAGGACAAGTAAAAGTGGTCTTATCTTAGTCTTCCGGGCTGATTTGAATCTGATTGTACCCGCTAAACCAATCTAGGAAAGAAATTTTTTTTTCCCTACTAGACCATCTAACACTTGATCTATGAAACGTAAAGGAAAGTGGTCCTTTTTAGTGGATTTGTTCAATTCTCGATAGTCGACACAGATTCTCCACTTATCATTTTTCTTTGGTACCAGCACCAAAGGGGTGACACATTCACTATCAGAAATGGGATAGATGAATCCTACATCTAGCAATTTTTATAGTTCTTCCTTAACAATATCTTTAAGTGTTGGGTTCATCCTCCTTTGAGGCTTCCTGACTGGCTTGCAATCTTCCTTGATGTATATATGATGAGTACATACTGAAGGGTGTACTCCCTTCATCTCCTTATAACTCCAAGCGAAGGCATCTAGATGTTTTCTCAGTAGGCTGCATAGCTCCTTCTCCTGGGAAGGAGATAGGGATGGATTGGTTTTAAATGTTCTTTCTTGACTAAACTCTATATTTTTGACACGGAGAGGAGTAGGGTTGGATACACAGATATTAGTTGAGGGTTTTTTTTTGGTTTCTCTTACTATGTCTTCTAATGGTGATACACTGGGAGGTGGATTCTGAATCAAACTTCCAATCATATCATCCTCATCTTGCAGTTTTCCTCCCATGGTGATTTCCAATGCACAAAGCGGTGTAGAATAAACTTCATCCTCATCCTCCTCCTCCAACCAGAGAGGTAGATCATGTTCTAACAAGGGTTGGGTAGGAGGATATAGGGTCAACTGCTTGGACATATGCCCATTCTTGATGGTCATGTTCCCAGCTCGGCAGCTGATGTTGGCATCGGCTGTAGCCAACCAGGGTATTCCCAGAATGAGAGGATACCCAATCAGCTTTGCCTTTGGCTGGAAAAATAAGAAATCAGTAGGGTACTCCTAAGAGTCAACGAAGACCATCACATCTTCCACAATCCCCTCAGGGGTCACGGTGGAGCGGTTTTCCAGCTGCAACATTGTCGTAGTCTTCCTCAAGGAGCCCTGGAGGTTAAGTTTGAGCATTGTGTCCTTTGTCATCACATTAATGGTAGCTCCCAAATCAATCAAGGTATGTGGGACCATTGTTCCATTGATGTGGACATCAACTACTGGGCTTCCAGGATCCAAATATATTGGATAGATTATCTTCCCCAGCATTAGGTCAGATAGTTGTCCTATGACATTGATGGTTGGGGCATCTCTCTTGTGCCTTCCTAGATGCCTAAAGCACTTCTCTTTGATCAACCTATTGTAGATAGGTACATCTTTTATGGCTTGGAGAAGTGGTACCTTCACACATAAATGTTTCAATTCTCCCAGGAGTTCAGTCTCTTCCTGGGTAGGCTAGATTATCATGGATAGTCTCTCAAGAAAGGGTGGATTTTCTTTAGGTTCACTTTCCTCTTTATCTTCCTCAACCTCCCTTGGTGGAGGCTGGCTATCTGGGAGAATTTTTCTAGATCGCAAGTTTATTTCTTAAATCTCCACCACATAATTTGGGCATGATGGTTCCCCACTATACACTTGTTGAGCCTGTCTATTGTTCGGGTTTGGATTTGGCTGGGCGGGTATTTGGGGTTGCCTTGGTGGAGTAGAAGGTAAAGGTTATGGTTGGGAAGGTGGTGGAGGCAGAAGAGCGGGAGGAGAGTTGTATTGGGGCCTCCACCCCTGATGAGATACATTCCACTGAGGTTGCGACTAAGCATAGTGTTGAAATGAATGAGCAGCTGGTTAGGCATGATATTGAGATGTGAAGGACCAAGGAGGAGGTGTGGACTAGGAAGGATGAGTAGAGGGGCCCAAGAAGGTATGGAGGTGACTTGGTTGGGGTGGTAGTATGCCTGAGATGTCTCTTGCATCCCCTGCTGGTATGGTCTAGGTCCATGCGGCCTCCTTTTGTTTATGTAATAGATCTGTTCAGTGACTCCTTCAGCCCCTTGGTACATAGCTTTGAGTCTGGGCAAGGAAGGGCACTTATCTGTAGAATGATTTTCTTCACAGACTGAACAAACCTATATATAGTTCAATGGGCATTCATTCCTAGGATGCCTCCTAGTGCATCTCGGGCAAAAAATGGTCAAAGTCCTCTCTGCTTCCTCTTGTTTCATTTTGATATGTAAGGTATCCATTTGCATGGAAAGAGTCTGCAACATTTCACTCTTGAAGTCTTCTAGCATGTTTCCAATTTCACCTTTAATGGATGAATTGGAAGAATAGGCACTGGCTATGGGCTGACTCCCCCTACCTTTCTTTCTGGCTGCTCTAGAATGGTTTTTAAAAACAGTCTTTATGTCCTCATAGGATAGTTGGTAGATGTCTCCCCCGACCAGTAGATTGAGGGTGTCTAAAAGGTCTTCTCAAATTCCCCTGAGAAGGACCAACTTCAGAGACTCAGGGTCAAGTGTACACCCGGCCTTTTTGTAATTAAGTTGGAATCTCTCTTCATAGTCTTCCAGGGACTCATCACTTCCCATGGTCATTCAGAAGATTTCTTCTTTAGTATCTTTTGACCTACAATAGTCTCGATACTTGTTGTTAAAGGCTTGCTGCATCTGAGCCCAAGTTGTGATGATATTGCCAGGTATTCCCGCCTGTCACGCAGGTGACTCGGGTTCGATCCCCAGAAATGACGCCAAAAAGTGGTGAATGCTAGTATTGCAGCAAGAATGCCGCAACTCCTAGGCTACCAACTTTACTCTTATCAACCTGGTAGTTCGTAATGAACTTGGAAGCATCAGTGCTATATGCACAAGTACTAGTTCTTACTGCAGGTTGTCACTTGGTCAGCCAGTACAAGATCACTAGGAGCTCAAGCCAACTTCTATAGATCTCAGAAGAAGCTCTATGTGTGATGAAAGAAAGAAATATTTCTCTACAAAGACTATTCTAATTGTAGAAAGGAAAAAGTCTGGAATGTAAGGCAAGACCTAGTAAACCCTAATTAACAAGCTAATTCTAATTTTGCCAAAAGCACTATGAAAACCATGAAAGCAATGTCATTACCTATTCAAGAAAGAAAAAAACATATAAACATGTTATTTTTGGAAGTAAATGAGCAAAAAACATATTTTTAGATTTTTATGTATTTTTATGTGAATTTGACATGCATGTAATTTATTGTGTGTGAGTGTAGCAGTGAACAGGTGGCGTTAAAGGGTGGTTTTAGAGCTTGGGAGGATGTAAGATGGTTTGGATGGGTCCTAGGAGGTCTTAGGTGGCCTTCTGGAGGCTCTTCCCACACTTGGCCTTCAAAAGAATTCCTACAGAAAAATTACAAGAAGACACAGGGAAACTACAGGAGGAAAACATGGAAACTACAGGAGACCTACAAGAGGAGGCCGAGAGCAATTTCCACTATTTTGAGGGGGTGAGAATGGGTGGAAAAGGTGGATGAAGGTTGGAATGAGGTGTTAGGTCGCCTAAGGTCTACCATGAACCACCAGGAGAGAGGAAGATGATTAGGTTTGCTCAAGGAGAGAGGAAGAAGTTCAATGAAAAATGCAGGAAACTAAGGCAGCGTTGAGGTGAGGTTTGGGTTTCTCTTAGTATGTCTTCTAATGGTGATACACTCGGAGGTGGATTTTGAATCAAATTTTCAATCATATCATACTCATGTTGCGGTTTTCCTTCCATGGTGATCTCCAATGCACAAAGCGGTGCAGAATAAACTTCATCCTCATCCTCCTCCTCCAACCAGAGAGGTAGATCATGTTATAACAAGGGTTGGGCAGGAGGATATAGGGTCAAATTCTTGGACATATGCCCATTCTTGATGGTCATGTTCCCAGCTCGGTAGCTGATGTAGGCATCGGTTGCAGCCAACCAGGGTCTTCCCAGAATGAGAGGATACCCAATGAGCTTTGCCTTCGGCTGGAGAACTAAGAAATCATTAGGGTACTCCCAAGAATCAACAGAGACCATCACACTAATGGAAGCTGCAAGATAAATCAAGGTATGTGGGACCATTGTGCCATTGATGTGAATACCAACTACTAGACTTCCAGGATCCAGATATTTTGGACAGATTATCTGCCCCAACATGAGGTCGAACAATTCTCCTATGACATTGATGGTTGGGGCATCTCTCTTGCGCCTTCCTGGATGCCTAAAGCACTTCTCTTTGATCAACCTATTGTAGATAGGTACATCTTTTATGGCTTGGAGAAGTGGTATCTTCACCCATAAATGTTTCAATTCTCCCAAGAGTTCAGTCTCTTCTGGGGTAGGCTAGATTGTGATGGATAGTCTCTCAAGAAAGGGTGATTTTTCTTTAGGTTCACTTTCCTCTTTATCTTCCTCAACCTCCCTAGGTGGAGGCTGGCTATCTGGGAGAACTTTCCCAAATCACAATTTTATTTCTTAAATCTCCACCGCATAAGTTGGGCACGATGGTTCCCCACTATACACTTGCTAAGCCTGTCTATTGTTCAGGTTCAGATTTGGTTGGGCAGGCATTTAGGGTTGCCTTGGTGGAGCAAAAGGTAATGGTTGTGGTTGGGCAGGTGGTGGAGGTAGAAGAGTGGGAGGAGAGTAGTATTGGGGCCTCCACCCTTGATGAGATGCATTCCACTGAGGTTGTGGTTGAGCATAGGGTTGAAATGAATGAGCGTCTAGTTGGGCATGATATTGAGATGTGAAGGACCAAGGAGGAGGTGTGGCCCAGGAAGGATGAGTAGAAGGGGGCCCAAGAAGCTATGGAGGTGACTTGGTTGGGGTGGTAGTATGCTTGAGATGTCCCTTACATCCCCTGCTGATATTGTCTAGGTCCATGTAGCCTCCTATTGTTTACTTAATAGATCTGTTTAGTGACTCCTTCGGCCGCTTGGTACACAGCTTTAAGTCTAGGCAAGGAAGGGCACTTATCTGTAGAATGATTTTCTTCATAGACTGAACAAACCTCTATAGAGTTCAATGGGCATTCATTCCTAGGATGCCTCTAGGTGCATCTAGGGCAAAAAATGGTCAAAACCCTCTCTGCTTCCTCTTGTTTTATTTTGATATGTAAGGTATCCATTTGCATGGCAAGGGTCTGCAGCATCTCACTCTTGAAGTCTTCCAACATGTTTCTGATTTCACCTTTAATGGATGAATTGGAAGAAGAGGCATTGGCTATGGGTTGACTTCCCCTACCTTTCTTTCTGGCTGCTCTAGAATGGTTTCTAAAAATAGTATTTATGTCCTCATAGGATAATTGGTAGATGTCTCCCCCAGCTAGTAGATGGAGGGTGTCTAAAAGGTCTTCTTGAATTCCCTTGAGCAGGACCAACTTTAGAGACTCAGGGTCAAGTGTATGCCCAACCCTTTTGTAATTAAGTGGAACCTCTATTCATAGTCTTCCAGGGACTCATCACTTCCCATGGTCATTCAGAAGATTTCTTCTTTAGTATCATTTGACCTACAATAGTCTCGATACTTGTTGTTAAAGGTCTGTTGCATCTGAGCCCAAGTTGTGATGCTATTGCCAGGTAATCCCATGAACCAGTGCAGTGCTGCATCCTTGAGAGTAGAAGTGAATAGTTTCAACTTTTTCTCATCTTTTGCATAGCCATAATTTTGATAGATGACAACAAACTCGAACAAGAAGGTGTCAGGATCTTTTGTAGTCAGACCATGGAAATGAGGTAGGGCTGAAGGGTTTATATTCTTCATTTTGGTGTCCCCATTGGTCTCCCAAATGGGAAAGGTACCCTCTATTCTTTCTCCATTTCCCCTAGCATTTATGTTTTCAGCCATTGGCTCCAGAGGAATGTTTTCTTCTTCTTCTTCCCCTATAGGTTCTTCAAATATGTTTGGTTGTTCACCTAAGGGTTCTTCTTGATCACAACCACCGAAGAAGAGAGAAGGTTGGCTATGTGAAGCAGTGGGGGTGTTGAGCAAGAATTTTCTTGAATTATCTCTATTCCCACGAGGCATGAAAGGAAATATTTTTGGTCCGTTTTTGTTTCTTTTTCCCCACACTGATAGTACCTGCAGAAAATGAAATTGATTGAACAAAACAAATTGCAACTAGTTGAAATGAACTTGCTGAAAGGAAATTTGCAGAATTGAAAAGGAAAGCAAGGAAATGTAGAACGGAAAGAAAGGAAATGACTAGTCTACTTTTGCTGAAAGGAAATTTTCAAAATTGGAAAGGAACGCAAGGAAATGCAGAATTGAAGGAAAAGAAATGACTAGTCTACTTTTGCATAAATAAACTATTAGCATAATGTTGCAATAGGAAATAGAAGAAAGCAGTAATCGTAGAATACTTTGACACTTCCCTGAAAGCAGTGCCAAAAAGTGGTGAGCACCAGTATTGCAGCAAGAATGCTGCAACTCCTAGGCTGCCAACTTTACTCTTATCAACCCAGTAGTTCGTAACAAACTTGGAAGCGTTAGTGATGTATGCACAAGTACTAGTTTGCACTGCAGGTTGTCACTTGGTCAGCCGGCACAAGATCACAAGGAGCTCAAGCCAGCTTCTATAGATTTCAAAAGAAGCTTTATGTGTGATGAAAGAAAAGAAAGATTGCTCTACAGAATCTATTCTAATTATAGAAAGGAGAAAGACTGGAATGTAAAGCAAAACCTAACAAACCCTAATTAACAAGCAAATTCTAATTTTGTCAAAAACACTATGAAAACCATGAAAGAAATGCCATTACCTACTCAAGAAAGTAAACAACATCTAACCATGCTATTTCTAGAAGTAAATAAGCAAAAAACATATTTTTGGATCTTTATGTGTTTTTATGTGAATTTGACATGCATCTAATTTATTATGTGCGAGTGTAGTAGTGAACATGTGGCAATAAAGGGTGGTTTTGGAGCTTGGGAGGATGTAATATGGTGTGGATGGGTCCTAGGAGGTCTTAGGTGGCCTTCTGGAGGCTTTTCCCACACAGGACACAGGGAAACTATAGGAGGAAAACAGGGAAACTACAGGAGGCCTACAGGAGGAGGCCGAGAGAAATTTCCGCTATTTTTAGGGTGTGAGAGTGGGTGGAAAAAGTGGATTAAGGTTGGAATGATGTGTTAGGGCACCTAAGGTCTACCATGAATCACCAGGAGAGGAAATATGATTGCGTTTGCTCAAGGAGAGAGGAAGAAGTTCTATGAAAAATGCAGGAAACTAAGGCAAAATGGAGGTGAGGTTTGGGAGACCTGTAGGGAATGGATCAGATGGAGGGTGTGATTGCTGGTAAGTTGGCTTACTACTGCTGCATAGAAACTGACATTCAACTAAGAAAATCAAGCAACCAATGAAATGAGTGCATCTAGAAAAACAGAGTTTTGCATTAAAATGGTTTAAACTATGATCTATGAAAGGGAATGCTGAGAAATGCTACAAGAAAGGAAAGCATGAAAGATGACTATTGCGAATTGGAAGTGAACATGATAAAGGAGATCTGAAGCAAAGAAAAACTGGACTATCAACCTACTAAAGAGCTATAAAGACTAGAATTCCTATGAAATGAGGAAAATTTGTGTTTTTGGGACAACAAGAGAGTCTTTGCCTCAAATCATGGTCCCAGAGGGAGGAAGAGAGGCCAAGGCACTATTGGTAGCCTTTTGAATATTTTCTAATCACTTTTTAACCTGCTACAGAAAGCACAAATGAAAGCAAACTATTAAATCATCAAAAGCAACCTATCCTTAACCATGAAAGAAATACATTTAACAACAAATTAATCTACAAATTGAAGTAAAGCATACAAATACAAGTAAAGAGAAACTTGGATAATTGGATTGGGCCCTAACCCAAGAGCGTCAACCCTCTGAGGTAACTCAGTGCTAGCTCAAAAAGGATTCCATATTCATTATAAAAAAATAGCAAGTTTACATAAAACTATCACAAAATAATAAGCTCGAAATTTGAGCAGAGTTTACATAAGCAAAAATCCGACCCTAGTGAGGCCCTAGGCCTCTCTACTTATACCTTTAAAGCTACCAACAACTTCCTTAAAATCAGGGAGGCTTGGCTCCCAAAACTCGAGATAAATCTCAAACATCGTCCACTTGCTCGACTGCCTTCTCGTGCATGATTCGACTGCTTGTACTCCACGCTGAATAAAGGGGAATTCGAAGTGAGGAGTAATAAATGAGGGGGATTTCCTCCTATAAGTCCTCTTCTCTGTCTACTTTGAGTTACTGTTGCCATTTGACCACTGGATCCTTGGCTTTGACCTCGAAATCCATCAATAATCTACATTAAATACATGTCAGACCACATGGCATCATAACTAACTCAACTCACTCTATAAGCATAAATATAATCAGAAAGTCATAAAATAATCTAAGAGAATGGTTGATTTGACTCGGTTAGGAGGTAAAATGAGCCCATATAATTACCCATTTATGAGGGTCATCAGAAATGATGCATGATCAAGAGTTTCCCATGTTCTTATGGAGTGAAGCATCCATGACAATAATCTATATTAAAAATAGAAGTCCTCATCGAGTATTGGAATATAAGACTCCTAAAGAACCACGAATTACCAAACAGAGATTGAAGGTTGGACATTTGAGAATATTTGCTAGTCAACTTTACATACAGGTACTTCACATACGACAAGTCATTAAAGACCTATAGAATTTATGTTCCTAGACAGTGACAAGTTGAAGTTAGCAGGAATATTTGATGAGAATATTTCCTATTGGAATTCTAAATAATTTCCCATGGAATCTAATGATGGTGATGGACATGAAGCTCCCAAGGAAGAGTTTTCAGGTCCATCTAATCCTTTAGAGCATCACATAGATCATCAATAAGATCCAAAAGGGCCTCATGCTCCGATGCATCTAGTTGTTGTTTTAGAAATCAAGAAGATGATAAGTTAGCTTAGATACACCTTGCATGAAGCAGAAGGACATCTAGCTCCACATGGCACCTTTAGCGAAATAAAGAGTCTAACATATATGAAAATATGACTTTCGTTTATGTCAGTGAATTCTCTTAAAAATAAAAATGCTAAAAATAAAATGAAACCCAAGTGTTTTTAAAGTTTTAAAATTTACTAGAAAATTTCCACGATAGTAAAATACATGTGAATCCTATATTTTTGAATTTAGATAAATCTCAACATAAACCATCAACATAAACCATCACTACTCTGTCTGGCATTTTTTGACAAACTCCCTTTTCATTTCCAAAGAAAAATGCACCAAACTCTTTTTTAATTATCAACTAATCTAGATCCATCTTAACTCTAGATCTATTAAGAGTCAAGGGATCAAATCTCTTTTCACTCTAAAAGAACTTTTCATATCAAAATATTTGATCCCTCTTGGTCATTGGTAGATCTAGAGTTAAGATGGATCTAGGCTGGTTTAATTTCCCCCTTTAAATAGGTTACATTCCACATGAATACCATGGGTTTGCAATACTATGGGCCATTTTGTTTTGTCAAGTTGTTTGTGTACCTCCATGTTTGACCTATGGCTTGAGAAACCGCGACCCAGGGCAATCTAAGTTGTCAAAGCCACCCAGGGATCGTACCCGGCCTAGGCCACACCAAACCTAAGATGACTGGATTTTAGCCTGTCTCCTTCCCCTAGCACACGTGCAATAGCCTCTATGAGGTTTGAGACTAGGTCCCCTTACTAGCGAGGCCCATCCTCAAACGGTTGTGCTAGTGGGACTTGAAAAACTATGGGCCATTTTTTTTTATTAGTTTAGTTTTATAGGGTTATTTTTATTTTATTTCTACCAAGTTAAAATGTTTAGTTTACATTACATTGCATTAATATTTTTATTTAATT